>JADBJO010014275.1:45000-48385 GCA_016801955.1 Conus betulinus | reverse complement strand
TTTGTATACTTCTGACCGCTTGTCAGAAACCAAAAAGAACATGGTTTTTTATATAAAGAATGGCCGACACTCATAGGCAAATTTTGGTTGATATGTCCGCTAAGTTTGTTTTTTTTTCCAAACTGTCAGTATTTATTTGGACATCATCATCATTCCGCCCCAATATTCTAGTAAGGCAAGAAAATGTTAGGAACAAAATTTACAAAAATAACTTTAGTTTGGAGAAAACGTACGTGCTACTAAACTGCACAGAAAATTTGGAAACAGTGTCATGAAGTGTTTGGAAGTTACAGCAATTTTAAAGTATAGCGGCGCGTCTAACCCCCATTGTTCTGCGTTCCAAATTGCAATATTGCCGGGTTTTAGCATAGAGTGTTTCATATTATTTTATAGCACACCTCAAAAAATGACTCTGCTTATACAACTTCGATTGCCTGTCCAACCACCATGTCAAGCTCTGAAATGGCCCATTATTGCTGTGCTGCAGTGCTTCAAAAGTAGCCACATCATGCAAATTCAACAGCCGCTGAATTGCAATTTTCTTTCAGTTTTGACACTTTATCACACAAACCATGTAAACTGACACCATGGACTTATTTCTTCAAAGAAGTGTAAGTAGTGTAAGATCAAGAAACCCGATTTTTAACACAGATGTATGAATTATGTATGATCCTATTGGCTTTCCAAACTTGGAAGATATCTAATTTTCTCCAGGTCCATGAAAACGTTGCAAGCTTTAAACTGGAATATCTCAAAAAGTATTGAAGCCAGAGTCTTCATTCTTGTTGTGCTTTTGTATGTTTTTTCCATTTACTTGGCAATGATACTGATCTTAAGTATGAAAAATAATATGCTAATTTTGGCTGCCGTTACCTACTACTAACACCACTTTCTACTACTACCACTATACTACTACTGTTGCTTCTGCTCTTATAGAATGCTACTGTTACTGCTGCCACGCTGCTACTACTACTAATTACTACGCCTACTACTACTACGATGGCAATAATTCCTCCTTGTGTTTGAGAGAGTACTCGAGTTCAGTGTTATGATGATGAAATGCGAAATCATTGGTATACATTTCCATATACCTGTTCTTTTCCATAACTTGACTAAACTGAAAAAACTGAAAAACGTTCCCCTTACAGAGGACTGCTTATGGTGCAAGCAGCCTTAGGCAATTTACCTTTTTCACTCTTGCGCCTTGCATCCAAACTATTCAAACATGGATGTGTTATACCAACAAAGACTTTCCCTTTCTTGTTAAATGTCACCCTAAATTGTCGGTGTATGATATCTAGCTATCTTCTTCCATGTTTATCGTAGTTTACTTTCAGCTTGAGTGGATACTTTTGGTAGCTAGTTTGTTGTTATCCGCCTTCCTAGTTTTTGAACTCCCTTAGTTTTCAGTATATACCTTTTTGTTCATGTCCTTCCATACGTCATTTGGCAAATTTTCACTTGCTGTCCATTCTTCTAAGAGAGCAGAAAGACGGCTGTTTGTTTCAGCTTGGTATTCAGCATTGATTTCAGAATCTTTTTACTTTAGATTGTATCTGATTTACTTCTTTGCTTTATGTTGTTTGTATACTTTTGTTTCCTAGTGTTGCAGTTACAGTTTACAGTTTACCTGGTCTATCTCAAAGTCCACTCCTGGCCAGGATTTTTTGCATTTATCACTGACGTTCTCCATGTCTGATATATCATAATGTAAATCGGTTTGATGTCTATTTCCATCACTGGTGATGTCCATGTATATTTTCTTCTTTTTGTTTGTTTGAAGAAGGTGATTATGATTATGAGGCTGTTGGCTTGACAGAAAGTTGCAATAATACTGCCCTGATCGTTTCTGATTCCCATCCATGAGGTCTTTTATCACATTCCCTGTCTTCATTTTCACCTACTTTAGCGTTTAGATCCCTCATTATTATGCAGATTTCTAGACAGAGTCAATTATTCACATTATTTAAGAAAGGTGACGTCAATATCCAAACAATTCTAGTAATCACTTTGTGACATAAGTAATAAGTTATATAGTTCTGTAATGAACTGTAGATTACAAGAGTAGGTCGAACATGATAAAGGTACGAGCAAGTGACAAGCGGGTTTTTTAAGAAAGGCTGATCATTTATCGATCAAATATTTACACTATTGGCTATTATACAGAATCAGTTTTTCCTTGGAATCGCAAATTATACGCAGCCTTCTTTGCTTTGAAAAGACATTTGATTCAGTTTCTAGAAAATTACTATAGCCAATATTTATGAAGAACAGAATGAAGGGTACAGTATATTGATGTATCAAGAGCATATTTCATTGTGTAAAAGCACGGCTAGGTGTGGCGGATATTTTACGCACTACACAGTTTGTACAAAAGGTGTGAAGCAAGGAGATGCATGTAGGCTTGTGTTGTTTTCCTTGTTTATCAACAAGTTGGCACAATGCGTTGTGTTCCTTGTTTAATCGACGCATTGACACAAGAATAACAGAAAATGGGAGACATGGTGCAACACTGTCTCCAGATATAGTTGTTGAGTTATTTGCTTTGTTATTAACAGATGATATAGCTTTGTTATCTAAAATCCCAGTTGCCTTCAGGACCCAATTGAACAATTTGTGTAATGCTGCATCTAGACTCCAGCTTAAAGTAAATATGAAAAGATAGCAATCTTGTTGCATTTAGAAAAGTAGGGTCCTCACAACAATGAGACAGATGGTCTTTTAGTTTTAACGAGGAGCAATTGGCTGTTGTTAGTTGATACAGATATCTTGTATTTATTTTTCTGTCAGAATTAGTTTCGTAGCTGTTTGTTAAAGAGCTCACAAGCAGGGCAAGAAATGCATTGTTGTTTATTTACAGCGATTGTACATACTTAGAAATAATTCACGTAAAGCACTATCAAAAATTTTTTGAGATCAGTGCAACCCTATTGGTCTCTATAGGGCTGAAGTGTGGAAATAGGATGCTGCTGATTTTCAAATTGAAAAGTTTTGTATGCCCAGAAAAGTTTTTAGAAGTCCATATTAAACACATATGACTTGGATTTGTATGGCTGAAACCAGGTTGTGGCAAACATGACTTTTTTTCCAATTATTCTATCAAAGACTAATTAATAACAGATGGCAGACTAGCACGAACATTTTTTTTTTAGGAAATGATAGATTTTCGTGTTACAAAAAATGGGAAATGTGTTTTGCACTTAAATATTGACAGGCGTATCAAAATTATATGACGAAGTTCGCATTTGGTGTTCCGGATATAACAACGCACCGTCAATGGTAATGTAGTTTCTTACAGCAGTCCGACATGCCCACTATGTGAAAAGTCAAATGAGTGACGAAATATACTTATGTTCTTCTGCCCTGCTCTCAGTGATCTAAGGCA
>JADBJO010014275.1:0-42500 GCA_016801955.1 Conus betulinus | reverse complement strand
TACACACATATATAAATTCCAACCATTGGAGAGGTAGTGAAACCCCACTCCTATCCAGTATAGTAAACCGCTTTACTTAAATTAAAACATGATATCATAAACATTATTATTAACTTAAAATTCATGGGAAGCGAGGGGCAGAAAGGGAAAAGTAATATGCGGAAAGAATGTAATAGTGGATAGGTGAAGTAAATAGGAGTGAGGACGAGGTAGAAGAAGAAGAAGAGACAATGAGAGAGTGAGCGGGAGTAAGAGAGAGGAAGAGAGAGGGACTCTCTCTCTCTCTCTCTCTCTCTCTCTCTCTCTCTCTCTCTCTCTCTCTCTCTCTTCTCTCTCTCTCTCTCGGTTCTTTCTTTCTCTTCTCTCGTTTTCTTTCTGTTATCTCTCTTTCCTTTCCTCTATCTCTCTTTCTCTTTCTTTTCTCCTCCCCCCCCCCCCCCCTCTTTTTCTTTGCTCTCTTTGCCCCTTTCTCCGCCCCCCCCCCTCCCTCTTTCCTCTTTCGCTCACTCTCTGTTCTCGCTGTCTGTCCCCTCTCTTCTCTCTCTTACTCCCGCTCACTCTCTCATTGTCTCTTCTTCTTCTCCTCGTCCTCACTCCTATTTACTTCACCTGGTTGAACAATAGAATCATGATATGAAACTAAGGAGCGTGGAGCAAAGAAAATAGACGTAACTGGACGGGAAGGCGGGGGGGGGGGGGTGTGTTGGGGGTATGTGTGTGTGTGTGTTTGGGGGGGGGGGGAGGATGGGGAGATAAGGGGGCTTTAGGTTTATTATTAAAAAAAAAAGGAGGGGGGGAGTGGGGGGGGGAATTTAGAGAGAGACAGCATGAGGCGTAAACAAATTAAGATGGGGTGGGGGGGTGGGGGGATAAAGGGATAACAGATGATAGATTATAGGTGAATAAGATAGAAGGGTTAGACAAGATAACAACGACAGGTTCTAAATACACCTCTCAATTCAATAATTGGATAATCATACGAAGCTAAAAACAATGGGTATAAACACTCAGTATAAGATACTGGATGAAAACATCGCTACTTACAGTATAATAAGATGTAGATATAAATGGGGTCATCCACCTTTCCACATTCTACCATTCACTGCTGGCATACATGTCACAGTGAGCTGTGAATCAGAGAAAGAACAACTTGGGGCATACCTTGGGGTGAATTACAGTTCACAAGGGAGAGCATTCAAACAACGACCACATACAGAGAGAGCAGAACATATTTGACTATTATTTTTCCTATATTATAGGCTCCCACCAATTCGGTAACACCTATATACACCCTACATACACCCAGGACATCAGCATAAGACAACCTTATATGGATTCAAAATTTAGGAATGAAAATGTATTCTATGTTTGAGAAAAGACCCTGTATCTTTTCGTTCATTTCCTCCGATTTGGAGGGTCCCTAAGTTTGCCTGCCAGTATAGCTCCCGTTCTACAAGACGATCTGTCTTGAGAACTTGTTCAATAGGAACAATAGTAAGGAATATAACCTCCATATCTACAGGATGGTTGAGACTGTTAACGTGAGCTGCAACTTTACATTTCGAATTTTTTCTCAATTTAACATCACTTTTGTGGTTAACCCATCTACGTTTAAGATCCACTGTAGACCCAACATATAAAAATCCCTTGTGATAGCTGCAGCTAATCCAGTAAATCACATTAGGAGTGTCACAAGTTATATGGGAACTAATATGCCATTTCCTTTTGTCCAGAAGGAAACAAAAGTAACTATGTCCTTGAGCGCTCACGCACGCACTCCACGTCCTTGAGCGGTGCTCAGCAATCAACAGTTTTACTTCAAACATTTATATATATATATATATATATATATATATATATATATATATACATATGGTGTGTGTGTGTGTGTGTGTGTGTGTGTGTGTGTGTGTGTGTGTGTGTGTGTGTAAGCGCTCACGCACATACTCACGCCCGCAAGCATGCACGCATGCATAATTTCTTTCTTTTTTTTTTTCGGTGTAATGTCACTTAATTTGCAAAGACTTCAAAGTTAAGAAAGAACGTGCATTGTATTGGCAGTGGCTGAAGGAAAAACAAGCATCATTTCTTCTCGCTGGTTTTTCAAGTCATATGAAAAAAAATGTTTATTTATGTATAACATTTCTTAAAAGATGTTAAACATATTGTTCACCATGATTATACGGTCTTAGTCTTCACCTCCAAGCAGAGTTTTCAAACACATTTTACTTTTTATTTTCTCTGAACACATAGGAGGCAGAAATGTTTACTAGGAAATGCCCATGGATCAAATTTCAATATAAGTAAACACATAATTATATGTGTAAAAAAGAGATAAAAAGAAATCACAGAGATTGGCATTCCTAGCATATGTCTTACTGGATACTGGAACATGGTGATTAATCCCAATTGAGTAAAAACTGTAATCCGTAAAATATGCAATTGCAAGAGCTCAAATAGAGCCGTAAAAGAAGGGCATGTTTTATTGTTATATCATGAGAGGCATTTTTGTCCCAGGTCGTAGAACATTTTCCTCCTGTGCGCACATACTGAGACATAATACACGAAACAATGCTCCTGGTAGGCATCCACTGAGTATTGATTTTTTCCATTTTGATGACTGTTGTTTAGAACGTGCAAAGATATATGTTGAACTTAATAATTTTGTAGCGAGTTTTTACACGAACGTTACTTGTCTTTCTGTCCCATAGACTTATTTGTTTATCTTTTGAGTCATCAAAACAGGTATTATGGTGTGCTATTGTACATAATCAAATAAAATCAAATTAAAGTTCTAGTGACATAAATGTCTAAGACTTGGGCTTGAAGGTATTCTGTCGAGTCGTGAATTCTATCTGTGATGATCCCGTTCTATCGCAGATTTGGAAGACATAGCGCTACCATTTTCAAGACTCGCCAAACAGAAGTTCAGACGTGGCTGCGTTTTTTTTTTTAATCGAGGTGTGGGAGCAGTGTGAGGAAAAAGGAAACTCGAAACCCTCGCATCTTGAGTGAGAAAAACAGACGATGGTACCCAGTTAAAGACTATACATTCTCCCATGTGCACCACAAACAAACAGCAACAGTCATGAAAGGAAAAGCTTTGCATACATTACACACTTTCCGTGACTAGTGCCTCTTCCTGTGCCTTCCCTGATATCAAATTAGACGCTCTTAAGTAGAATAGATGAGAAAGAATGAGTGAAGGAGGAGCAGGCATGGAATGGGAAAACAGAAAGAGATAAAAAAAAAATCAAACTATTTCCAAACGCATACACGCTTATTCTTGCATCCGCGCACCCACATAAATCTACGGAAGAGTTAAAGCGTTGACTCCAGTCATACCTACCACAACTCGTAAATCACCTGACAGGCAACATGTATTATTTGTATCGTTTGATTTACAATTTGATATTGGCAGAACTATTTTGTTCACAGACATGCCATCCTTGTAACGTTTAGTGAATAGCCCGCATCAATATGAGAGAGAGAGAGAGAGAGAGAGAGAGAGAGAGAGAGAGAGAGAGAGAGAGAGAGAGAGAGAGAGAGAGCTGTGAAACACAATAAATGCCAGGTGTTGTGCCAATGCAAATTATATTCAGCTCACCAGTGTCGCTGTCTTGAAGCTCGTCCTATGCCGGCCTTCTGCACTCCACTCACCACTTTAGTTTATTGATTTAATCTGAATGGTGGTGAAACTTTTCATTTGTTGTCACTATCATTCTTTAACATCACCTTAACATTAACCATGGAGATTCTATTTTCATCCAGCGCCTGTTCGGTTGTTTCTTTGTGTCTAAGATCACGCAAAATACTCACTACCAGTGTTAATGAAATTTAGTGGAAAAATGAAATGACAGACGAACCAAATACATTTTCATGTTTATCATTCCAGAAGAGCCGGATTCAAGTGCAGACCGAAGACCTGTTAAACAAGATTATGCAAATAGAACTGAATTGATTTTGTTGACATTTCATTAGAACATCTAATGTGGGTTAATAATGAAGCCACTGAATTTAAGTATGATTTTAATGTAGGAATCTGGATTCGAGGGTGAGTCCAGGAACGTTTTCATTAAAAGTATGTAAACTCCCTGAATCAATGTCATCGAATCTAGTGAAACCACAGAAAGTGGCCGAAGGGCAAAACCTGAACAGGCTGCTTGAAAAGTGAGGTGACTGCAGGCGGAAATGTAAACAAATTGTAAAAGGTAATTGAAGGAACTCTGCCAGATAACATGAACAAACAGATTACAAGACAAATCACGACGCGTTTGGACCTATTAGATCTTCTTCAGGTAAGATAAACAACACTCAGGACAACGAAAAACAAAACAAAACAAAAACAAAAACAAAAAAAAAAAAAGAAAACAAAGAAAGAATAACAACAACAACAACAAAACCCAACCCCCAAAAACCGGCAGTCACTTATCTTGTCAAAGTCAGCGCAGAATTGTCATTGAGTGAAGTTGGTACTTTTTGCATAATCTTGAGCTGAATTACACAAGTTAAAAAAAAATTTCTCATTCTTCATTTTGGTTGTCCTGAGTGTTGTTTTATTATGCCTGAAGAAGACCTAAGAGGTCAAAACACGTCATGTTTGTCTTGTAATTCGACTATCTATGTTATCTGGTGGGTTTTTTCAAATACTATTTTTTTTCTTTAGAATAGGCTCAAAAGGTTGGCGCGCATTTGTCAAACAGATCAGGATCCAAGTATGGATTCATCATATGTTCAGCAGGTGAACCGAAAAAAGTCCTCAACGGATTTTAACGACATTAGCTGGGAAAACGGAATCGGATATAAGATCCAGATTCAAGTTTAGATCCAGAGCCTGTTTGGCAAGATTACACGAAAAAGTAATAAATAAAGAGTGGGTCTAATTTGAAGCTTGGTCGACACATGGAAGGTTGGCCGAAGAAAAATCTCTTAAATCTTATTGTTGATTTGTGCTGCGATTCCTGATCCAAGGCATCCATCTACACGGCACTGCCCTTAACGAAAATCTAGTTGACGTGCATCTTGATGCATTGACAACCTCATCTGCATTGCATATGAGCAGGCAAGATGATGCAAACAGTAAGTTCGACCTATATTGAAAAAAAAAAAATGACAAAACAGTAAATCGACGTCACATTAAAAAAATAACAAACTCACAGCTGACATGACTGCACAAACACTCCATTATCATGGTAATGATCCTTCACCTGTAACATTATGCTTACAAAAACATCTAAAGAAAAAGAAATATGAGATGACGGTATTCCAACTTTTTCGTCTGGTCTGGCTTTCTCCATTCGATCTAGTCTCACACATCCCCAAAGATTTTGAGGCTAGAGTGTTTCATATTTTTTTATACACTTGCGCTATTTCCCATTCTTGTTTAGGGTTTGGACTTTCTTAAAGGCCTCCTGGAGGCTTTCACCAGGGCTTTTCATGATCTGTCGAAGAAGAATCCTCCTGGACCAAGGTGTTTTTGGTAATATCGCCACAATTTCTGAAACAGGTGGGTGCTTTCGCAAGATGTTAACTTAGTGCCCCCCTACAAACCTGGTTGACCAGGGATCACTCTTAGTCTGGTCTTTACCCTTTGACCTTGCTAGCTTTGGTGGCCCTGCCAGGAGATTAAGCTCCTGCCATCACAGCTCTAAAGGTTACTGAGACATGCAAGCTTCCTGATCATGCCAAGATGGCGGTCCTTCAGGGATAGACACCAGCACACATTCTCCAGTTCAATCCCTACAACAGGGAATGCGACCCAGTGCAGCCGAACCGAAGAATCACCCAGACCAAGCAACGACATCGCTGTAACAGATGGACATTTTACCTAAAACGTTGGACTGCCTGTCATGGTCATGATGGTGAAGAAGATTTTTGCTGGATCTTGCGTACAGCAGGCTTGGGATTTTACTGGGTCATACTCACCGGAAAAAAAAACAAAAACCTGTGAATCTGTTAGAAACGAGGTGGACCATTGCTATGTACATGACCAGGCCAGCCATATGGGCCTGAGTCAGAGGTACGCTTGGTTTCCCGGCCATTCTTAACCACTACGGTTTATTGGAAGAGCAGGGATCATCCTGTGGAACATGTACTGAGGCATATGTGGTGTGTAGCTTACTGGAAAAGCCTCGTCAGAAGTGCTGCAAGTGCGGCACTGGTGTGTACCAGAAATGTTCCGAGTACTACAGTATATAACAAGAAAGGCATCAGCTGGTATGACTCATGTACGTGAATAAACAGTACACACAGAAGAACAGCGCAGGGTAGGTCAGGCAAATGGGGAGTGAGAGATCCATGTAGATCTTGTTTGTTGATCTTGCATAACCATCTCCACATCAGACGTAGTTAACTGTTTTCTTAGATAAGTCTTTTGTCTTCAGTGGCCCTGAACATTTTCAGGCCTGCAGTACCTTAAAGATGTACTAAATATGTCACAAAGTGACGTATGATTGAAGTGCTAATATGAAGAAATCCCTCCACCACCACGCGCGCGCACACACACACACACACACACACACACACACACACACACACACACACACACCCTTAGTTAATGATAGCTCTAACTTATTTTTAAAACACATGTTTTTAACAGTACTTTGTTTTATATGTGAAATGCAGCATTAGTTTAACCGCATGGCGTGATTTTTTCACCAATTTTAATTGGTGACTGGATTAGCAGTTTATGTTAGGTCAGTCTACGATGATGGTGATTTGTGTGATTTGATACATAACACATTTTCAAAGCACCCGGCCACTGGTTCTTGTCATGACCTCACAGATATCTGGATACATCACATTGGGAAATGTAAGTGAGAATGACACAGGCCCCTGGTGGAAGGATATACATCAGCCATCTTGGCATATACTCATGATCAGTTTCAGGCAACTTGAGGGAGGACATACAAACGTCGCCATGCTTCGGTACACCCGAACCATACGATCATTTAATGGTATCTTTCAAACGAAGAAATCAAACAGTCAAAGTCTGGACATCGTTGTACTTTGATTCTAATCTTCACAATGTCTTTGGTTTCTCCAGGTATGCTGTTGAGGTGTCTAGACAGTCTCACAGAGGATACATAGATAAGTATCCATGCTTCCAGTTTTTCATTTCCTTTTTACCCAAGGGTAAAACCCCCCAGATTCAACCGACTGGATTGTTGAATTGCTCAGTGGAGCAGTATTCTAGCTTTCAGCACCACGTGACTTGCAACCTGAAGACAGAGTGTGAAGACGGACGAGATGAAACAGAACACTGCCCATTCGTAGTGCTGAGTGCCAGGCCTGGTTGCAATGTGTGGCCGTTGCTACAAAATCATTTTTGGAAAGTGCGTGGATTTCAAGGGGATGAGTTCCATAGCACGAAAAGGGTTAATGAGAATTGCGGAAAGTTTCGGGGCACTTCCAACATTCCTACATGTCTGTTTGACCCGTATGGCGTCCTAACCAAAAAATCAGGGAGATACTGGAAAAACACCTCCTTTGCGTGTGGGTTTGTACTATGGTGATAAATCAAAGCCTAGTGTGTACAAAGAAAGTGTATTTAGTGAAGACAAAACTGTCTTTCATCATCACTTTAGTATAAGTAAAATGGTTTCCCGGCAAAAAAACCATACCTTACTTAGCGCTGACACAAATGGTTCTGCACATTCTGCCATTTCGTTATCCATTTGGGACAATCTGTGAAATCAGAATCAACAATACTAAAGACAACACTGATTTTACGACTGAGTTTCTGTCAACCACAACCAGGGTTTTACTTTCAAAGAGGCAATACTCCATGGCAGTCTGTCATGATGGTCAAACGACACATAAATATTTATCATGCGGCTCGAATCAGGACAAACCATGTCGACAAATATTTGCATCCAGCTGTCATTTTTCTGAACAAGCATCACACATCAACATGTTTAATTCGACAAAGTTTCTTAACTTTGTACCTCCTACATTTATGTGCCATGATGACTGTACTATGACACTGTCATACATCTTGTCTGTGACTTCACAGCTGACTGTCTGGATTCCAGAGATGAGTCCTTCTGCAACCACCCTCTTTGTACTAAAACATTCTTCGCATGCACAAAATGGTCAGTGTGTCTCATATGATAACATGTGCGATAATATACCACAATGTTTGGACGAATCAGATGAACGCATGTGTTATGCACCCGACATGAAGCTTTTGAGCTTCATTGCAAGAGTTCCGTATCCTGCTCTGATCAGTTTTGATGGTATATCACTGTTCATCTCTATGAAACTGAAATCAAATGAGTCATGCCCTGATAGCCACTACCATTGTCAAGGTCAGTTCAACGACTGTCTGCCCATTTACACACGATGCAACGGGATGTATGACTGTATTGAACACCAGGACGAAGCTGGGTGTGAAAAGATGACATGTGCAGGGCTTCTCCGATGCAGGTCCTCACTTATATGTGTGCACAGTGACCACGTCTGTGATGGTTGGGCTCACTGTCCTATGCATGATGATGAGATATGGTGCAATATTCAGTGCCCTGAAGATTGCGTGTGTCGTGTGCACGCTCTTCAATGTTTGCAACCTTTTAATGCTAAATTCTTTTCCTCAGATGCGCATTTTGGATGCCTCTGGTTCAGGCATGACACCATCTGATGTCAGTAGCAGTTTTTATCTAATTTACTTGGTACTTGCCAGGTGTTCTCTCATAATCCTGCCTGAAATGAAATTCTTGAATTTGAGGTTCATTGATCTCAGTAGTAACGAACTGCAATTTATCAACATAACTTGCTTCATTGGCTTGGAAAACATGAACTCATTGTCCCTGTCTAACAATCCACTTACGTCGATCAATGCTGATCATTCCACTGGTGTGCAAAGATCAAAGGTGACATCGCTAGATCTGTCGTATGCAACATTTACAGCATTCGACTCCAAAACATTAGCATCATTTCCTCGTTTGCATAAACTGAACTTAAGTTTTACTTTCCATACATACCATTAGTTCCAACGGTTTTCGCTACACTCCACATCTGACAGAATTATTCATGGATCATAACCCTTTGAAAACGTTTCCAGCAGACATTTTCAAAGATCTTTCCCGTCTACGTTACATTTCGACCCAGAACTATAAGTTGTGCTGTAGTCAAATACTGCCCAGTAAATTGATACCTCATCCTGTTATGCCCCTGAGGATGAAATCTCCTCCTGTGAGGATTTATTGGAGTCATGGACCTACCGTGGATTTCTGTGGCTGATGACCTGTCTGGCAGTGTCTGGCAACCTCTTCTGTTTCTGTGTTCGCGTGTTTGTGAAAAGGGTGGCTTCATCAAGTGGCTTCATTGTGTTTGTTATAAACCTTACCTTGGCTGACTTCCTAATGGGTGTTTACATGGCCGTAATAGGAGTGGCTGATGAGCAGCTCCGTGGTAAGTATCTCCACTATGACGACATATGGAAAAACAGCGTAACTTGTAAGGTGGCTGGGTTTCTGTCTCTGTCGTCTTGTGAAGTATCAGCCCTGATTATCTGCTTGATCACATTAGATCGTTTTGTTGTCATATGTTTTCCCTTCAGCACCTTGCGATTTAAGAAAACATCCGCAGCGATGGTCTGTCTGTTGACGTGGCTGGTTGGTTGGTTTCTCGCTTTTTTTCCCTTTGCTTCCATTAACATCACACTGGGAGTTTTACAGTCAGACTGGTATTTGTATTCCACTACCAATAACCAGGCAAGATTTCAGAGGAAAAACGTATTCTTTCAGCGTGTTGATTGTTCTCAATTTTGTTTTTTTTTTCTGTTCATTTCCATTGGCCAGGCATCGATCTATTGGTCAGTAGGAAAAAATAGTTTTTCAAAATCAACTCTACCAAAATGTCACGGGATATGACCATAGCCCGGCGGCTGATCACGATTGCACTAACAGACTTCATGTGTTGGTTTCCTATTGGCCTGTGTGGAATTTTGGCATCGGTTGGTATCCCCATCCCTGGACAAGTGAATGTGGCCCTGGCAATATTCATAATGCCTTTAAATTCTGCCATTAATCCCTTCATGTACACAGTAAACACATGGGTCGAAAAGCAAAGAAAATCAAAAGAACTGGAACTTCTTAACTGGATGGAAGCCCATACTGATTTGATTTATGACAAATAAGGTTCGAGAATTTTTGTCAGAATAAATTCATGTGTATTACCTTTTAACTTGCTATCTATAAAAGCGTATGCTAACTTTTAGCTTTCTCTATATTAAAGCGTATTCTCAGTAGACATCAAACACCTGAAAGTAAAATATGTTTGTTTATACATAATGAATGATAGCAAAACTAAGGTTCTCTGTGTAGTTGGGGAGCCAGTGTTTTCCCTTTGGTTTGAAATGTTAATTTCGGGCCACTGGTTGGACCGTGTTCTAGAAGGATTTAACTTACTAAAAATGATGTCGCCATTTTTTGTGTGATTTCTTTATATATTTCTCTCAAATTTCAAATTACGGCCCAAATTGTGCTAAAATAATTTGATTATATTACCCCAACATACATTCTGTATAGAAAGCAGACGCCCAATATATTGTTGTCAACTTCTCGCTGGTCTGTCTTCTCAGGAAATGTTTCGTGTTCAACGTACTCAAAACAACGCTACCTACTTGATTTTCAAAAAGTCACGGAAAGATCGTAAAGCATTACCAAAAATGTTAAAACTCCACTTGCTTCCATTGACATGTCTATCAAATCAAATTTGTTTTTGCTCGTATCTCGTTGTATGGAAGGACCTTTACTGTCTTTTTTTTATCCGCTTCAGATCTATTCGTTAATCTGCTGTCTCAGATCAATCCTTCCAGCATATACCGTTTGTCTCTTAAACTAACTAAAGATCATTCTATAATTAAATTGGACATTTACTTTTTTATATCCACGTCAGATCTGTTAGTCAATCTGTTCTATCAGATCAAGCCTTCCAGCATATATCGTGTGTCTCTTACACTAATCAAAGATCATTCCATAATCAAACTCCTGTGATATGTAACTCCTTGTTAACCTTGAAAACTGAACTTGGGGCATAGCCATGTTATGTGGAACTCCCTGTTAAATCGAAACTGAACCTGCAGCTTTACCTGTACTACAAAGTTCGGGATCAACTTAACCTCATGCAGAATGTTGTTGATACTTTCTTGCTTACACTTGTAAATGTGTTCAGTGCTTGTAGACATGTGTGCTTCGGTACGTTTAGAGCCTATATTCTGGAGTATTAAACTATACATAAGTGATGACGATAATGACGATGATGATGACGTTGTTGTTGATGATGATGATGATGATGATGATGATGATGATGATATGACGATATGATGATGATGATGATGATGATGATGATGATGATGATGATGACAATGATGATGATGACGAAGATGCTGCTGCTGCTGCTGTTGCTGCTCCTGCTGATGATGACTATAGAAGTAAAATGTCACAGTCTTCTTTTAAAAGTTATTACGTTTTCTTTCGTTTGTTTACCTCACTAAACCAAAGAAGAAATGAGAAGTACATCTTTTTCCTTCCTGGCACCTGTGGCATATTTGAGAACAGTGCCTTTGTTTACTTCTGACCTCCTTCCCCCCAAAATATGTCTCGGTACATCCGTGCGTGCGCTGGCACAACTTCAGACAGACAATGTTAACGGCGATGAAACAGCTTACAATAAAGAAATTGGAACAAGAGTTGAATAATGTACTACAAACAATTTTGAGTCAATGTTTCAAAAGCCAAGGAATTGATAACTGATTTCCAAAAGAAAATAAAGCCCCTGTCTCAATATTGTGTGCCGAGGGTCAACAAATTAAGAGGGTCGGGTCATTCAAGTTTCGAGATGTGCAGGTCTCTCACACACTCAGCGCAGACGGCAAATTGCATCAGTTTGGAAGACACATCTTTTGTACGCCAGTTGAAGAAAACTACAGTTTGACTCAATTCTACCACTCCATCATTGATAGTGTACTGTCGTCTTCTGTCACTCTCTGGTATGGAACTCTCTTGGCGAAAAACCAAAGGGTGGGGGTGGGGGGTAGGTACTGTGTACACCCTGTTGACAGTGTATGCTTAGGTGTGTCAGTCGAGCCTGCGTTCACTTTAGCAGAGTATGTAGGACATTCACTAACTGTGCAGTAGAAATCTACGTGCGACCTTCTTGAATCTCAAGGAGTTCACAGCATATATAGTGCACACCTCAATACAAGCCCACATCCTCGAGTTCGAACTACTAGACAGGGACAAGAGGAACGTGGGAGAAGGGAAGAAACAACGAAGAGGGAAAAGGACAGAGACAGACATACAGAGGTAGAAAGACAAAGACAGATAGATGGATAGAGAGACATACATACATACGTACATACATACATACATACATACATACATACATACATACAGAGAAGAAGAAGAAGAAGAAGAAGAAGAGAAGAAAGAAGAAAAAGGACGGGACGTGGAAGAGAGAAAAGAGCGACACAAAGGAAAGCAGTGGAGAAAGGGACAGAGAAGGGATGAAGCAAGTGAGCGAACGAGAGAGAGAGAGAGAGAGAGAGAGAGAGAGAGAGAGAGACAGAGACAGAGACAGAGACAGAGACAGAGAGAGACAGAGAGACTGTTTGACTGCTTGATATTCCCAAGGATGACAGATAAGCATTCTGACTCAGGGTCTAAGGATTACTAATACTAAAATACTAGTAAACAAATATACAACTAATTATAACACAAACAGTGATGATTCATATTGACATGAATTAAAAAAATACCATGATATGTATCTTTCACAGGCACAGACACAAACACCGACACACACACACACACACACACACACACACACACACACACACACACACACACACACAGCGTATAGCATTCCTACACGACAAGAAAATTCAGCTTCAGACACCAAACTAGCACTGTCAGCATAGAATGAGGAGAATGAAATTTGATTCATGAGGCACGCATGTTAAAATACACCAGCATATAGTCTACTTAACATTCATGTTTGAAAAGCAAGATTGCTTTTCAAGGCAATACGAAATAGAACGAGCTAGGAGCTAGTGTTTCGTTGACAGAGAGAGAGAGAGAGAGAGAGAGAGAGAGAGAGAGAGAGAGAGAGAGAGAGAGAGAGAGAGGCGTTTATATTGTAAAAAAAAAAAATCAAGAAAATTAAAAAGAGGCAACATGGGAAAAAAAGTAGAAAGCTAAAAACAAAAGTGAGAAAGAAGAAGATAAAACGACAGAGAGAGAGAGAGAGAGAGAGAGAGAGAGAGAGAGAGAGAGAGAGAGAACTCAATATTCAAAACCGTCTGTTAGGCCATCCACCATGGGAGGACGTGTACATAGGCAAGACAATATGCTGATGGAAAATATGTGAGCAAATAGCGTACTCGATGTAAACAATCATATGACTTGTAAGTAAATGTTTTGAAATATTCTTTGAAATAGTGAACTTAAAAAAAAAAGACCGAAATGTGTTGTTAAAAAAAAAAGCGAAGTTTTTGAGACCTTATCGAACCTTAAATGCCACACACAGAGGTATAAAAAAAATCAGTTGTACTCCTTGACGTCATTAACATAAATTAATTTGAATAAGCATGTGGTCTGTAACAATTCAGTGGGATCATCCTTTTTTCTCGCTTTTAACCGAGTCTGGACAAGAAAGAACAATAATGGACTTCGTAGTCAATTGCCTCAATACATAACGTACAATAGAGACTGCGATCATTGAATTCATCTCTACGAAGAATGAACACAAATATATCAACCGCTAATTCCAAATTTAGTCCGGAGACATTTCAAATGCCTGTTATTGTGCATAGGCTAGTCAGCTGAATGAAATACACAGAGTTGAAATAATGTAGATAGTAAACATGTTACTGTCCTGAATATGAGAATGACAGCTTTACCACTCGCAATTTATCAGTCCGTCGAACCTCACACATAAACGAACCTATAATATTACCAACACCCAGGTTTCCAGGTCCCAGCCATATCAAACTGGTACAGTTCTAATCTCACCTATCAGGCCCCGTAATACCAGATGCTCCTATAAACCACGTGTCCTCCTATTCCAAAGACCATCATGTTTGTCGTTTCAAGGTTAAAAGTCAAACACAAGACACCCGCCTCTCTTTTTAAACAAGTAAGTTGATTCTGATGTTCAGTAATGATTGTATCATATAACAAAAAATAATATCATTCGTAGAAAAGAAAAATGCAACCTGGGGTTGACTGAATACATGTTTTTTCCGTGTTTTCGTTTGTGATAAATCATTGACTACTTTCATTCAAAAAGGACGAAAATAATTGAGGACTGGGGTTGTTTTACCTCCTCCAGCCTGTCGCCGTGCCTCACTATCTCCTCACACTGTGTTCTGACAAAGCCTGTTTTTCGTTTTAATAGAAAAACACCTTTGAGCGTGAGTGGAACGTCAGTTGAAAGAAAACGGAACTGTGCATTGCTTTCAAAATCTGCTTTGCGATGCCAGAGAAAAAGCCGGAGTCAGCTGTGCAATCAAGGGGGGGGGGGGGGGGGGGGGGGGGGGAATCGGAAGTCTTGTTGGGCTCATATTTTGTAGTCCCACTGTCGCACTATGTGCTACGTTTTCATCGGGTGTCAACGGTATTCAGGTCTCCAGGGTTCAGGTCTATGTCACCACAGCACAAGATACAGGTAGCCAGGAACATGAGCAGAAGTAATTCCAGCTTGTTCTGCTCTGTAGCAATCCTCATGTGCATTTTCAAAGCAAAATTCAATACGCTTCGCCATCAAACTGTGGTAAGATGTCGGATACAGGCCACAGGTAGAACAGAAACAGGCTGTGTACAGGCATGGGTGTGGTTTCAGTCACAATTTTATCACTGTGAGCGGAAAAGACTGTCATCAGTTCAATTCGGCACACGAGAACTTAACTTCACCAGTAACCAGGGTAGTGCTTACGCGGTTATCCTCCAAAAATTTGAGAACGTTCCAGAAGTAAGTCTTGTCTGTTCTGCTTTCATCATCATCATAATCATCATAATCATCATCATCATCATCATCAGCAGCAGCAGCAGCAGCAGCAGCAGCAGCAACAGCATCGTTATGATGTTGATGACCAGCATAATGATGATTACTATTGTCATCAATATCAGTATCATTATTATTACCACTTTTATTATAATTACTACTACTACTACTACTACTACTACTGTTGCTGCTGCTGCTGCTGCTTTTTTTCTTTTTTCTTTTTTTTTTTTTTTTTTGCTGTCCCCTCTTCTGTGCAACACCTCAGTGGCTGTGCACTCACGCTGCATATTCCGACACCCCGTTCACAGCCACGGCCCGGTGATTCCCACTGCAGCCCCGGCACCGGCAAGCCACAGGGAGCAGTCAACGTCAAGTCATCAACAGGCAACCAACCACCGTAGTAGACACTGCACTGCTGCCAAGTTACTTCAGTGGTGTTCAGTGGCACCTGTTCTGATCCAACATACGTAGGCACCACCTTCTGAGCCCCCTACTGACGACAATAATTGCACAGGCGCAGAGCCGGCGTGAGTGAGCTCTCCCTCTGGAGGGCGCACCACGTCCGTCCATCGACAGCCCCAATGGACTCGCCGATGCCGGTGACCCCCGTGTGAATCAAACTAAAGCCACACTTTTGGAGAGGACATCGAAACTGAGGTCACCATGAGAGCAGGGCATAAAGGACCACAGAATTTAAAACTTTTTATGCTGATCGATGAGAATGAAGATGACGAAGATAATACTATGGATTTCCATTCTGGTCTGAGACTGCTTCCTTTCATAATGCATCCCAGCGTCAACCAGGCCCGAGAGACACAGTCACCTGCAGTGCTGGTCAGAAAATTTGAGAAACTCTCTCAAAGACGCACCCGTTCAGTGGAAGAAACTCAACTGTGTGGCCCTAATTTTCCCAACTGAGCCCGTAGCAATCTCAACTCTCTGTGTAGGAGCTGGTCGGGTGATGAAAATCCCACATGGCTCTGATGGGAATCGAACCCATGACCTCCCAGCTGGGAGCCGGCAACAGTTACCACTTTGCCACGGCAGGTGATGTCTTCCCTTTGCCGTTTTTGGGTCACATGTTTGCTGCAAAATTCACTGAATGTCGTTTTTTGTTGACCATTCAACTGCTTTTTTTTTACGTCGACATATCTACAGACACTGCACATACTCTGGCTGTTTTTGAACTGTGAGTTGGGAACTGAAAAGTATCTATACCGATACTGTTTTAATCCACTGACTGATGCTGACTCTAGAGTTGTTGTTATGAGTTAAGTACAGAAAATATACAGTTCTCTTCCTTTTTTCATTGGTTCTGTTCTGTGAATGTACTCTATGAATGAGACCTTATGCACAATTCATACTTCTTCAAAGCTGTCAAGTGAGAGGGGTGATACATGAGTTCACACTCTAGTCTGTTTTAACAATGAACTGTGTACAATGATATGATCATTCTCTTTGAACTTCTCATTATCCGCAAGCAGAGAGTGTAGTGACTCAATGACAGCGTGATTGTAATTACAAGTGTTTCAGATCTATCTTATTTCCCATGGCTGGCCACTCCACAGGATAACCCAGCACAACATCAGAATGTTTCAGCGTTTCGTGGCAAACATGATTTACTTTGAAATACTCATCAGTCTGCACACAGTTGTGTGGCTGCTTACCGCTACTCAAAAAGGCAGAAAGCATAGTGCGTGCTATGGCTAGTTCCTAATCTCTATACGATTGCTTTCAAACATGTACATGAGAAGAGTGCTCGATATTATTCTTATCAACACAGTACTGCCATTGGTGTATGTGTCATACTTTCTCATTGTCGTTCCTATATGCCTTACCTTAGACTTCAGCAGCTCCTGCATTATGCAATGCAAGAGGTAGTCAAAGCACTCCACTGTGATCAGTCCCTTCAGCAGTCTGCTGACCTCCCTTTATTTTTGTAAGCAAGGTGAAGGTTTCTGTCAGACGTTGGATATCCATGCATGCACGCACATACACACACGAACATGACGTCTTTCCTCTGCACACAACTGCATCCACTCCATACACATAAGCGCGCAAACAAAGGTCAATTTTGATTCATCCCCTCCTTAATCTTTTAAAATCCCATGGGGGTTCTTACTCTCTGGCATCAATCAAAGCTTATATATTTTCATATTCTGTGATTCTTCAGCTGATGCAACCAATCAGCTTCTTTGAAAGTCACTATTGCAGGTTTACTCACTGCAAGTGTCCACACACACTCTCTGTGGTGTCCGGAACTGGCTTCCTCTGTGTGGGGATCCCATATTGCCCACTACATATCACATTTACTGGTTGGCGACAACCTTTTGCCCAACCTGGATCTTCCCGCGGATCGGAACTTGGCCCGGGAACGCGCGCAGCCCCCGGCCATCGACCTTAGTGCCCGATCTCCAGTCTTCTTTCCTCTACCGCACGGGGAGTCGGCCCAGGGCTTGAGTACCGGTCATTCAACTACAATTCACATACTTCTGTATGTGTTAGGCCTCTGCCTTTATCATTGGGCACAGTCCGCCTCTTCTTCATCTAAATCATCTGCTCCATTCTCAGAGTGTGCACCGATACAGGTCAACGCCTGTTTATATTCAAATCGCGTGAACAGTGTTAAAAATGTTCACTCAAAACTCTGGGCCACGTTCAGCCAGTACGCGCTCCCTTGTGTCACACGACTAACCTATAGTGTAACGCACGAATCAATAATCTTTTTTCTTAATCTGTACTGTTTCATGTAATCGCGTAGCATGTGAAATATCGCTCCGCATTACATGACAGTTTCTCTCCACTGTTTGCCACTGTCTCATCTTGGATCGCCCTCCCTTTCTCTCGCCTTCTAGGACCCACTTGAAAGCCTGGATTGCAGGTGTTGTCATGGAGAACCTCCATAACTGGCCTAGCCAGTGGAGGTGTCGCCTGTAGATAGTGGTTGATACAGAAGTTTGTAGGCATCTGCCTCTTATCTCTTCGTTTGACACAGCCTTGGTAATTGGTAGTATATGACTCTGAATCAACATGTGTACTAGGATTAAAAGCATTCCAGTGTCTAGTGACTTCAGCTGAGTTTTTTGAGTTGTTTCCCTTCAATTGTATAGCATTCTCTTATAGTATCAAAGCAAAAATTAAGCATAAGCGACCAATTCTGTATGTACACACTCCTGAAGGGATATCGTTGGTCCCAGTTGCCGAGACGGGCACAGACCTCCCCGTCCTACTACCCAAGAGCGTGAGCGCTCCTCACGTCACGCCACCACTACCATCACGATCACCATCACCCACCCACACAAAGAGAGAGAGAGAGAGAGAGAGAGAGAGAGAGGGAGAGAGAAGAGAGAGAGAGTCAGACCTGACAGGCAGAGGGACAGTCGTACAGAGACGGCGTCAAAGAGAGAGGGAGGGAGAGAGTGGATTTGGGTGGGGGGGGGGAAGAGACACACAAGAGAGAAAACGACAGGAAGGGAGACAGTGAGTCACACGGACAGACAGGCAAACATGCATACACACTCACATACAGACAGAGATAGATCGAAAGAGAGTGCGCTTGCGCTTGCGCGCGTGCGCGCGCGCGCGCGCGCGAGAGAGAGAGAGATAGAGAGAGAGAGAGCAGAGGAGAGAGAGAGAGAGAGAGAGAGAGAAAGAGAGAGAGAGAGGAGAGAGAGAGAGAGAGAGGAGAGAGAGAGAGAGAATGAAGAGAGAGAGACAGACAGACGACAAACATACAGAGAGAGAGAGAGAGAGAGAGGAGAGAGAGAGAGAGAGAGAGAGATGAGAGAGAGAGACAGGCAGACAGACAAACAGATAGACAGACAGACTAGCGAACATGTAGAGAACATTAAAGAAGAGTCACTCTCATGCTATAACAGAGAGAGAAAGAAAGAGAGATGGAGCAAAGGACGGACAGGCAGACAAATAGACAGGCAAGCAAGCAGACGGCGACAGACAGACAGACAAACTGAGAGATAGAAAGAGATCGAGGGAAGGAATGAGGGAGAGAAAGACAGAGAAAGGAAACTCACAGGCTTCCTAACATACTTTTCCCAATGGTAGCGGTCACTGTTTCTGTAGAAATATGCAAAGGAGTTCTGCATCAGATAGTGTGTTTCTAGTCTACTTAAAGAAGAGGTGACGCTTTCTAATGTTTAGCTCTTTTTTCAAAAAATATGTTGTAAAGAGAAGACAGAATTGGTCTTTTTGAAAATACTAATACACACCTTAGCTAAAAGAATCATGTAATTAATGAATTTGTAATTCGCAAGATTGAGATCAAATTTGTTTTATACCAAAAAGTATGTCCAAAACTGATAGCNTAGACAGGCAAGCAAGCAGATGGCTGACAGACAGACAAACTGAGAGATAGAAAGAGATCGAGGGAAGGAATGAGGGAGAGAAAGACAGAGAAAGGAACTCACAGGCTTCCTAACATACTTTTCCCCATGGTAGCGGTTAAATGTTTAGCTCTTTTTTCAAAAAATATGTTGTAAAGAGAAGACAGAATTGGTCTTTTTGAAAATACTAATACACACCTTAGCTAAAGGAATCATGTAATTAATGAATTTGTAATTCGCAAGATTGAGATCAAATTTGTTTTATACCAAAAAGTATGTCCAAAACTGATAGCTTTATTCTTATATCTGTTTTTACGTATATAAAATCCTCGATAAACGACCAAAACATTTGCACAGGTGGACAATCATAGAAAAAATGCTCAATATAATCAATTGTGTCAGGACAATACGAACACTTATTACTTTTTTTTTTTACTTTCATTTTACTTAAGAGAAATATTTGTGGATAAATATTATGCAGGATTTTCCAATGCAGGACTCTTAATCTTGTTTCTGTTGAAACGTCTTTTGCTCTTGACCAAATAGATGTATCTAGCCTGACACCCAAATTTTCTGAACCAAAATTGAGACGCACATGGAGTCACCGTTTTTTTTTGTTTTTTGTTTTTGTCGTTACAGACTAATTTCCTAATATCCTTTACTTTCCTATTGAACTGACTCGCCTCGCATTTCTGACATCCATCTTCTTTTCGCCGTTCTGTATCCACTGAACCCATGTCTTTGGAATAGTGGTAATTAAAATGTTATAATCTAGTACGATATTCGCTCTGTTTTGCCCTATCATGTCTTGCAATTCCTCCAGAGTGAGTAAACGGTTTTTTTTTTCGAAAATGAATAATCTGTTTAATAGTTTCAATTCCTTTCTTTTGCCAAGTTGGAAAGAACAACGTTTTGTGCTTGTAGGTGAGTAGTGAATTACTGAAGATCATTTGACTTTGAAAATTGTGCAAGTGCAATTAATATCTTCCATCTTAATAACAGTTTGTTCTCTAAATATGTCGTTAGGACCTCTTTCCAAAATTCATTGTCTATTCTTTCAAGACCTTTAATATCTTTTCTTTTACAGTTGATATGGAAGATTCTATCACCTTTTTGCCAGCTTTTTCAAATGCCATGTTGGAATAAAACTCCACTTATGTTTTTCAGTCGCGTCAAACAGTTTTCCTGCCCATTGTAAATAAAAGTATTTTTGTAGCTCGAGCATGTTTAACATTTTAAGACCCCCCTCTCCATATCTCACCTTCCATCACTTTTCGTTTTACTTTTTCAAATGCTTCCTATTACTTTGTTTTTTCTGCCAGAGGAATTTATACAGTATTGTATTTATTTTATTTAGTACACTATGGGAAGACCTATAGATTGCATTACATATATAATTGGCTGATCAGAAAAGGTCTTTATAACCACAACTTTACCTTGAATACTCAGCTCCCGTTTACTCCACTCCATAATGATGGAATTCATTACATCTAATCTATGAATTAATTGTCTTCAATGTCTCGTGCCATTTTTGTTTGTTTCAAAGTAAATGCCCAATATTTTATTTTTCCTGACCAAAGCAAATGGAATATTTTCATCTTCATTCTTACTACCCATTCTCAATACCTTAGTTTTTTTGTATATTTAATCTGAAGCCTTTCAAACTCAGTTAGTATTTCTAAAGCTGTAAACATGTCTGTTCTGTTTTTCAGAAAAAGTGTTGTGTCGTCGGCCATTTGTTTTATTTTAAATATGAACTGGGCTTGTGCAATGAGGAATTGGAGCTTTAATGCCCTCTATGGAACTGTGTCTAATTTTGATCGCAAGCAGCTCTACAGCCAGTACAAACGCGAGAGGTGAAAAAGGGCAACCCCGTCTGATACCACAGGAAATCTCAAAAGGTTCAGACATCCAGCCTCCATGATTAATACTACTTGAACTGCCGTTGTTAAGAACATATACCCACCTTTTAAAGTCCCACACCAAAATCAAAATATTAAATGCATGTAACAAAAATTTCCTGGATATTGAATTGAAGGCTTTACAGTAGTCTACCACTAGTAAATATCCACCCTCATTATGTGTGTTAAAGTAGTTTTATTACATCATCAATGGACCTTATAATTGTTGCAATATTTCTACCTTTCAGATAGCCAACCTGGTCGTTGTTAATTAATTATGAATAACTTTACCAATTCTTTCCGCTAGAACTTTTGCAAGGATTTTTATAGTCTGTATTATTCAAGGTAATTGGCCTCCAGTTTGTTAACTGATCTCTTTCTAAGTCTTTTCCTTTGTGTAATAAAGTGATGATTCCTTGTCTTTCAGTGTACGATAACTCACCTTTATGAAAAGATTTGATAAAAGAGCTTGTTACCAATTTACCTAGTTTTACTCTAAAAGAATTTTAAGAATTCTACTGTAATTCCGTCACAACCAGGTGCCGACCCATTACGTAGTTTACTTCACGCATTTGTTGTTTCCTCTAAGGTAACCAGTCCTTCACACAAGGCATCATCATCATCATCTAAACATGGAAAAACTTCTGACTCTATGAATTTGTTAGTCTCCTCTATAACATTTTCTGCGACTGTTGTTTGGCTGTACAGATTTTTATAAAACGAGACTTGCTCTTGTAAAATATCACTTTGTTTAGTTTAAATACTTCTCCTGTTTCTCTACGCAACCTTGTTATGACTTTTCGTTTACCCCTAGCTTTTTTCTAAATTGCAAAAATACTTAGTGTTTCGTTCCCAATCTTCGACCCATCTAACTCTCGATCTTATTTGTGCCCCCTTTGCGTCATGCAGTTGTTTTAATTCTAATTTATGCTTTAAATGCATATATGTGGCTTGCGACTTTTCATTTGAAGGGTCCTTAATTAGCTTTCCTTCAGTTTCTGAGATCTGTAGGTTTAACTGTAGCGAATCGTTTTTCTTTTGGCATGACAATTCTTTTCCAAATTCGCTACAAAAATTTCTTATTTTAATTTTCAACATTTCCCATTCATCAATATTGGACAAATTGTCATTAATATTGTCGTTAAGCTCTTTATCTATAGACTATTCAATTGCTGCACAAAATCATGTTTTTAAAAAGAAAATAACTATTGTTGAATTTCCAATAACTTGGTCCACAAATGAAATCACACTGATTCAGCTCGACTGTCACAGCCTTATGGTCCGAGTCGGAATGGTCAGATGTTCACATGATACACGATCACTTAATACATCCCACAGTGAAGTGGTATGAGCAAGGCGAATTAGACCCTGTGCTACTTAAATGGCCGCAGGGTTTATAAACTTCTTTGGGATGGGTCTAATGACCATCATAGTGTTTTTTGCGTTTTCTTTTAAAGAACCATTTCTTTGGCTGTATGGCTCCAGTACTATCCAGGACTGATGTCTACAGAATTCATTGACATTGTACTTGATTACTGATCTGTTATTGCCAGGAATAAGTCGTAAATGTTAATACAGCGAACGATGTCAACAGAATTCATTGACATTGTACTTGATTACTGATCTGTTATTGCCAGAATAAGTCGTAAACGTTAATATAGCAGAACGATTTAAAAATCTCTATTTGGAAAGTGAGACGACTGCAGGCGGAAATCTAAACAAATCTTCACTAAATGTTAGCGAACGGCCGAGAGAAACGTGGACAAACGAGTCACAAGACAAAACACGACGACGCGCGTTTGACCTCTTAGGTTTTTTCTTCAGGCAAGACACAAAACAAATAGGACAATGAAAATGAAGAAATTTTTCACTTAGCTTAGATCTCTTCAGCACAAGGTAGACAGGCGTTTGGGGAAGAAAACAAGAAAGCAGACATGGTTAACAATAATTATTGTGTTATCATCTCAGTTTTTCGCTCGGAAGGTAAAGAGATAACAGGTTTAAATAGCTCGCATGCGCACAAAAACAAGCATACAAACAAATTTTTAAAAAATCAGACCAGGTAGAGTAGCAAAATGTGACATACTGTTTTTCAGATTTTTGAAGTTGCCACCAAGCCGTGACTTTAACACTTTTAACTCTTGTACTCTTTTGTTTTTTTTTTTTTTCCTTTTCTGTGTCAGTGAAGTCCACATGCAAAACAGAGGTTGAGCGCAGAGTTGAGTGGTAACATGAATACAATGAAAGTGTCACGAATCTTGTCTGATCCTGCCACACCATGTGTAGCCATCACGATAACAATGCCAAGTAGATAACTGCAAACTGTCTCTAAGACAGACACCTTCCTCGTCAGCTGGCTACAGGAAGAAACAAACTGTTTTGTGGATCCAATAAAATTGTGTATTTTGGTATATTTCTGTAGAGAACAAGTTGACATGCAATAACTATTAAGCATGTCATGCAATTAATTGCAACCATGGCATTGAACCACCTGAAGTTTTGACGAAAACGCTCCTGTGTTGAAATAAAGCCAAACGACAAAGTCCAGATTGACCTGAAAGACCCCAGTGTGACAGTCCAGGGAAAAAAGGTATTAAAGACAAAACTATTCCCATGAGCCATATCAAAACATAAATTCTAACAGATGATTTTCTGTGGAAAACATGCGAATATTTCGGAATACAAATGACGAAAGTGTGATTTCAAAGTATGAACCAAAATGACAAAGACTGACACTTCCTTGGACAATAAGAAAAGCCAACCACTCAGCTTGCAAGTCACACTTTTAATCCATATCTTTTCCAACCAGATGTATTCTCCATTTAGCAGGTCACTTTGCCGCCACGACAATAACAACATGGATTCCCATACAAATGTCAGCAAGCTGCAGTTGTGCTATGGTCATTATGAACTTGCTTCCAAACAATTCCTCAACAAAAGATAAAGTAAAACAGCAAATCAAATTCCCTGATATAGCGAATATACTCACCATCCAAAAGAAAACCGAGTATAATGCAGATGGGATTAAGGTACTACAGGATGGAAATATGGCATGATCAGATGAACATGTTGTTTTTCTTTCGATGCCGAGGTAGCAGGATGTCACAGCAAAACCTATAGTCTGATGAATAAATGGTTTGTAAAATGATAGGATCTTGCAAATAAATCCCTCGGAAATTTGGTCAGTGGTTGCCTTTGATATCCAGTTCGATGAGATGCCGCATGATTTTAAAGCCTTCAGGTCCAATGATTTGAATGCCAGAATAGGAAATATTCATATACGTCGCATAAAGAAAATGCTTAAATATGGCAGTTTCAATATTCTCAAGACAACATTTTGATAAATCTATTTTTCTTAGTTCGTAGTGAATGTGCTTTACTTGTTTATTTGTCATTTGTTGTAGAGGATTACCTTTTAGACATGCAATTTTCAAGTTTGGAAGATCAAGAACAGCAGTCAGATGAAGTGTTTTTAGATGGTTTTTGGAAAAGGTCAATGAACCTGTAAGTTTCTAATTTCCAGACCTGATACGTTATTCAGAGAACAACGAGACAGGCTCAGATGATTAAGGTAAACATTTCTGGCGAAATCTGACAGCCACATTCCTGACCCTGTGGCCATTGACATAACGAAGTTTGGGGAAATATTCAGCAGGGAAAGGTTTACTGCACAGAAAGGAGTAACCTTGACAAATGCAGCCTTCAGGGCAGGTCATATCACATGTCACTTCATCATCATACTGAGGGCACTGACCCCACCCGTCGCACAGGTGATCTCATGCAGACACAATTTGGTACCTTTGCACTGATAGTAATAGGGACACGTAACAGTTCCACAATTTTGTTTCATCTTCTCCCATAAACACAGTCCGAGAATCCATTACATCGTGTGTAGACAGGAAGGACAATACAACCCACTCAGCCGTGCACTGAAAATGAGAGTCTGGCACTGGTCGTCGTCTTTCATTACCTCTTGAATAAAGTAGCCAGTACCATCCAAGCTCACGTAATACGGCTGCAATCTTGACTGTCGGTTTGGCCACTGAATGATATTCTTCAGCGACTGAACAGTTGACTTCGTCAGAATCATCGACACAATCTGAATACTCATTACAACGTTGACTGTGATGCACGCATTGTGCATTGGAGCATAGAAAGCCATTGCATGACAAATGTTCACAAAATGACTCATCACTGTTGTCAGGACAGTCCTGTCCTGAAGTCACAGATGAAAGTGTAATCTGCTGTTGTGATATCATCATCACATTGAAAGACAGCAGTTGAGTGCACACTGATTTTCTCTATGACCTGTAAGAGATTCCAAATTGTTCGTTATATTCATAAGCGTATAAGGATGTGTAGATAATTCTTTTCCATAATCATGTTTAACACTATGAAGCATAAATGTGTGTGTCATGTGTTTTATCAGGACAGACAATAAAGGACTGACGTGTATTTGTAAATGTACGTCTAAAAGAATACGCAAAACGTGATACAGTTTGGGATGAAAAACCTTCAGACAGTTCAATTTCACAGATTACTGGAGCTGTGTAGTAAACTGTATAAAATTTGTTTGTGTGAAATTCCATTGATTTTAATAAACCAATCTGAATCAGTCTCGAGGGATGATAATAATGTGCTGTGAAGTGATTCATATTGTATATGCATGTTTTTGTCGAGCCACTTACGAAACTTGCTGTACAGCATGAAAGGACCAGAATACCAACCAGACACATAGTTTACATTGATCCGAAAATGTGAAAATTGTTTTGACAATGGGTAAACAAATCATCTTGTTTCTGCTCTCGTTTTCACTGAGACCAGTCGGCCACCCTCCTTTGTGCACAAATACTCACGTGAGTAAAAATTCTTAAATGTCAATTGTTCTACAAGTTTTAAACATTTTCTAACTGAAGCCACTAAACCATAGCAATCAGGACTGCTGAAAGCACAGTGTTCTGTTTCATCTTGCCCATCCTCACATTCTGATCTCAGATTGCAATGGAGATGGTCCTTAAAGTTTGAATAATGAACTACAGAGCAGTTGAATAAACCCACTAGACAGTTCACAGGGTTTGATCTTGTACAGGGAGGGCAGAAAAATTACAGTCTCGTGTTCGCATAAAACTTTTTAAAAATATATGTGAAGACGTGTTATAGTAAAGATACATGCTTTTGAGAAAAAGGCAAAGTTGACATCCTCAATTGTTTGTTGACTCGTGTTGTTTATCGTGTATTTCACTTTCAGTTTTGGCAGCGTATTCGGGTAAATTGTACTGCAACTGATCATTATGATATATCCCATATGGTCCCCTCAGTTCTTTACTCCAAAGCTCTCTTTTTTCGGGTATACATATGGCTTAATGACATAGGCTGAATATCCCATAAACATACTGTATTATGACATGCGGTCGTTTCAACATTCAACTGATAAAAATCAAGTTTATTTAAAGGAATGCCATTGTGCTGCACGTACATATCTGTTCCGAGTGCATGGAAAGTACGTTTCACTAAGGGAATGGGTATTACATGACGATGATGCCATTTTAACAGAACCTTGAGTGGACCGAAAGGTCATCCTGGTGCGCCAGAAAGCAGACAAATGACACCAGTACTGTCCAATCGTTGAAGATAAACACCAATGTACATTTTGTGGTCTAAATTCGACGTGCATTAAACACAAAAGGGTATCTGGGTCAATTACACACAGTGTACACTACACCAGAATGTGCTGTGAAGGGAGGTAACTTCCCGCGACAGTATGATACATTGACCCTGCAGCAACCAGTGTACTGTGTTTTGTTCTGATCAACAAGGTATTCCACACCCTGGGCAGATCTCTCTGATCTGGGTGTCATCCTTGCTCAGAATGTTCTGATCTTTGAATGTAGAAGTAGAGGCAAATGGAGAGTAACACATTAAATACAGTTTTCCCTTTTCTAAGCCGTAGGCTGAATCTAGTAATTATGTGTAAAACTATGTTAGAAACTGCAAATGATTGAAGTCATGTATTAGGCCGTCCGTACACATTGGACAAAAATGGGGACTTAACCATTCTGTCTACGCCTATACTAGCACGCGATAGTTTGAAAACAGGCCTCTCACTGCAAAGCGGACACTTTCTAGCCTGCTTGTTTTCTGAATAGAACTTGTTCCTATTTTTTTTTTTTTACTATCCTTGCCAGTGTGATAGCAAATCGATGGACGCCTCTTAGTCACGTGAATTGGCTCAACAACTAGTCAATGGTTAATGGAAAGTGACTGACTGCACTTTTCTTTGGCCAAAATTATTGTTTTTTCTCTTATTCTTATTTTCATTTCTCTTAACTTAGGGCCCATCGCGTATATTTGTTCGTCATTCTATCACCTAACTGAAAAACAGAGGGTTGCGCTTAAAAACCTAAATCTTGCCAGCGAGGATGGATTTTTCCATTGTCGGTGTTCCATGCAAGCTGTGGCAGGGATGGGTTGGTGGAAGACTGGGGGTTGGTCATTGTATTATTCCGGTTTGGTACTCCCGCCCCACATGTTTTGAGTGTCGTGAGTAGTTGCTGGAAAAACTATTTACAAGATGTTTTAACGACTTACATTTCGTTCATCGTTTTCTGTCTGGTTGCCGCAGCCAGAGAAATTCTCTCTCTGGCAGTCCAGACACTGTTGGTATGTATAAGGTTGGATTGGTATTGCCAAGCTCAGCATGCAGACAATTTGGATGGAGGTGACGGAATTCTCAACTACGGTGACTAGTATTGCGAGTTCGAATCACACCGACGGCGTGTGTGTGTGTGTGTGTGTGTGTGTGTGTGGGTGTGTGTTCCTTTTTTTGCTTAATGTTGTGTTTTTATCTTAATATGGTATTATGTAGAAGCCAAATTTTCCTTCTCTGTCTTAATCCACATATATTGTTAAGATGTGCCTATGCTCTAATTCATGGAAACTTCTAACAACTAAAACTGACGCTGTGATTTTCATTCCATGGCGCGCGTTGAGGCAGTGATCAGTGATTTCACAGGCTCTTCTGTTATCCCTGTAGTCGAAAACTGGGGAAGGAGCAAGGCTATACTACATATGAACTTGCCAAGGAGAAAATAACTCTCATCACGAGCCTTACTCTAATAAAGGAAACACAATCCCCAAAAGGCAGTTTAAAGGTGACTTATCAGTCATGTAACAGACCAAAACTAACCATTCCGGTAGGGCTAGAATAGTGAGACGATAGTTTTTGCTATTCGGCGTTACGTCAAAGTATTTATACACGCGTAGCAATTGCGCGCCATACATGAGTCGTCATTCAGTTTGTCAACTGACATTTTTCCATTCTTCTTGTTGTGTCTTTTTCATAGGTTGTTGTCTGTTATTATATTATTAGCTATTGTGCATTATTATTAATCATTTATATAGTATTCATATTACAGAGCATTACTATGTCATTCTTAATTCTCTATTCTTCTTGCTTCTTACCTTAATGTATATGATGAATTATCACTTATCCGTTAATTATTGGACATTACTCGAGGTAGGGTCTATTGTGCCGAATCGATTGTTAACTCGTGTGCGGCTGCCGTGCCCATCTTGGCTTCTCTGCTTCTCCGTGGCTGTACCTTGAATACCGCTGACAACCCTTAAATCCTGCTTTCTTGCTATAATCGTTTTATTACGAACATTTGGTATTACTATTATTTGCTGCTGCCCCGTTTTCTTTGTGGCATTTTGAGCGCTACCTGGTATTTCATCATCATCGCATAATTTTTCTAGTGTTGTGCTGCGTAATTGGTTGCGAGTGTTGTTATTGTTGACGATCTGAGCGAGTGCCTCCGTTCATTTATCTATTTATTCGACTAACGTAACTTTCCATCTTTTATATACTTCTCTCTCCACTAAAACTTGGCATTTTTAACTGTTAGCGGAAAGGCATAAGTATTAGCAATGCAATACTTGTGCAGTTAAAGTTTTTTTTTTTTTTTTTTTTGGGGGGGGGGGGCACGGTTCACAGCGCAACCCCATGTGGGCGTTATTTTTTTTTTTTTTTTTTTTCGACGTCTTTTTATTGGGGGGGGGGGGGGGATAGCACGTATTTTTTTTTTTTTTTTTTTTTAACATAATTCTTGCAATACATCTTCGTATTGGGGCACCGCCTTTAGTCTAAAGGCAACTGTCGCGGCGGCACAGCTTGGCACGTGACACACAAACACTGACGTAAGAACGACTGTCACGCACAATCCCGTTCGTGGCAAATCACAGCGCCCCATCACAGACCTCGCACCTATCGCTTCCAGGAATTTTCGTCTACTCTTGCACGATGCTACTATGCGCACGGCAGCACGCACATCAGTTCAAGTTATGCTCTATCAAAGTTCACTTTAGCGCACCCATACACATGCGCAGATATTACGACAATCATACGACACATAACATCACACCGCGGGCAGACGACGTATAGCCCTTCACACACACCTCACACACCGACACACACCACATCTAACACACACACAACCAGCATTCCACATGCCGTCCGCGCCGGCGTCTTGCGCGCGCGCTGTACGCAGGGTATCGCCTTGCACTGACCTACAGACACAAGACATACATGAATACAATATGTTTGCCACATGCGCACATGTCGTGCATGTCAGCACAATACGCATGACGCCTTGCACACACACACACACAGCACACACACTACACCACACCACCAGTAGCAGGGCACCGCACACTGGGGGCAAGCAGCACCGCGTCCATCAGCGCGTGGGCACTAGCAGACAAGTCCACATGTCATTTGCATACAGAGCAATCGCCACATGCCTTCTATATCACTCATCACACTCTACGTCGCACGATCTTCAACGTTCAGATCACACGTATCCACATGGATTTTGACACACATTTTGGGTAGGATACTCAAAGGTGTCTAAGTCAAGTAGCTTTGTGTCCTTATGACTAAGTCGTACTCCCCCATGGAGACCTCGTCATCTAAAATCCTGTTATCTAAGCATTCATTTATTTTATCTGTCTATCACTTTGACTCCATAAGCGCAGTGTGTTTTCCACTCGTTCGTAGCTTATGTGCTGTGGTGTGTATCACTCACATACCGTAGCTTGCTGTGCGTAGCTGTGCGCTTGTACATTTCTTTCCGATTCGAGTGTAAACTGATGGACTGAGTCTTGTCACATATTGGCGAAACATTCTCATTCAACCAATGGATAAGGATAAAGAGACGCCAGCCTGCACGCTAACTATGATCACCCTACAAAGCCAGCCGATGTGATCAGCCACCAAAAGACTGAATCGGCAAGGAAGGTAATCTGCTACAGCTCGCGTTCAGGATGAGTTGTCTCGCCAGTGCAAAAGGATGAAACCCGCCATGGCTTTTAAGCTGGAGTGCGTCTGATGCCACACACACACACACACACGTATGCGGGAGCAGCAAAGTTTATATAATTATCAACTTGCACTTATTTTAGCAATATCATGACGATACGTTCTAAGCAGCACCCAGAAAAAAAACAATTTCTTTTTAAAGTCGCACAAATATGTACAATGCTATATATAAGCTCTTCTGTAATTTTTCAGTTTCATTTACTACAAGCGAAGCAGCTCAAAATAAACACGGGTTGAAAAAAAATCCGTGGAATGTCTACTTATCGTAAGTCTTGAAGCACAGGACAACAAAGTAGGAAGTATAATTCGTCTTCATTTCCGTTTTTTGCATAAAGGACGAAGCATATTAATGCTTTTAGTACTTGCATGTCGGTACTGATGCGCTTTTTTTGTCTGTAATTCCTAATCTAACTCTTGTCAGATAACTTCTAATATGTCTGTCAACATTAAGCGAGAAACATTAAAAGAAATATCTTTAAAAAGTTGAAGAAAACAAATATCGCTCACTGTTCTGAATGTTTTCATGTCAGTTTCGCTATCGGTTACTAATCAGTCTTTGCCAAAATTGTTTCAAAAACGCATGTACTTTTCTAACTCATCCAGACAGACAAACACAAATCAAATAGAAAACAGAAAATCGCGAACATCTGAAACCTACGACTTTTTAACATGTGATTCCAATCCCAGTAACCTGTTATATGTTTTGGGTGGTAATTTATCTGCATCAATCTGTACAGCCTTTAGCATGTATCTAATGAACTGCACAGATGAATAGATATAGATAGGATAGTGGTTTGTTTCCCCTTAAACGCACACATTAGGTGTCTTCATATTGACCTCTAGACATAGAGCAAATGAATGATTTTTTTCTGCCTGTGTAGCAGATTTATCTAAGCCCTAGATCTCAGCATCATGTTGAGCAACCAGTTGAACCTGGGCATCGATGTTAGAAACGCTGTCAAGGAATTATTATTCAACATGTACATATTTTGCAAGTTACACAATAAGGCACTTTTCGCTCTGCTTGCTAGATCCTGACAAGCAACTGTAAAGCTTAGACATGTAGAAAAATAGATACCAAGGTACTGATAACAATTTAGAACAGCCATCGCCTTCCATTAAGTAACCATCTTTCGCTTGCTGACAATTAATCTTCTTTTCTGAAATTCGCAATATTACACTTGTTCATATTTACCTTTAGCTGGAATTCAGAGGTTGCCTGATACACATTGTTTAACTGGGTCTGAAAACCAACAGAAGTCTCAGACAATATAACAATATAATCAGCCAGTAACAATATAAAAAATTCCATGAAATCAGGACAAAGTGTTGCACAGAGTCTTCCTTTTGCTCTAATTTCTAAAGCTAGTTCATGTATAAACGATGAGAAAAGAACGGGGCTACAAACATCCCCTGTTTTACACCCTGTGCACATAAACTATCGTCAGTAAGTTCCCTACGCGATCTGACTCTTGCATCACCATGACTGAGTGTACTTTCTATACACTGACATAATTTGCAGTTGATACCGTTCTTGTTCACTATTGGCAAGAACAATTTTCTAGAAACAGAGTCGAACACTTTCTCAAAAAAAAAAAAAAAAAAAAAAAAAAAAAAAAAACAAAAAAAAAAAAACTGCATACAGCTTACGAGCGCATGAAAACTGCTTTTAAACGAGAACCAAAAAGGTAAATATGTAATCTACAGTGGATTGATTCTTTTTGAAGCCAGCTTAGTATTCACCGGTAATGTTATTTTGATCAATCCATTTTTGTAGTCTGTTGTTGATAATAGCTCTGTACAATTTGCTGCTTATATCAAACAGTGTGATCCCTTTGTCAGGATCATTCACGGCACCTTTCTGAAGTAGTGGAATTCTGATCGATTCAGTCCAGCATTTTGGATATTGTCCTGTATTAAACAGAGTATTGAAGATGCTACCACCATTATTAAATAGCTCAACAATCAAACCGTCAGGACCATCAGATTTACCGTTCTTGACATTTTTCATCGCAAACAGAATTTCTCTTTTGAAATGGGACTATCTAAGCAACTTGTTTCATTGATTTCGTCTGTGACTGCTTCACTGCAATTATCACTTTCCGACTGATTTTTTCAGCAATGATGATACTACTCTGCAATGTCCTTTTGTATATGAATTTTTCTTTTACAGAATAGTTATTAATGTTTTGCTAAAATTCCTTCTGGGCGTGAACTGGCTTATCTAAATTATTGAGTAACGATTTGTTGTGATCTGTTTGCTTTCTCTGTACCATATTTTTTTTGTATTCCCGTTGAGCCTTACAAGAGTTCTGCAAAACACTCTTAAAAGTTTCGTCATGTTCGTTTTTTTTTTTTTTTTTTTTTTTTTACTGTACATTCTCAATCAAACCATGAATTCTCCCTCTCTCCTGGCTTTCTTCTCATTTTTTCTTCATACACACTGCTTTCTGTATAATACAGTTATTAAACATGCATAAAGCTACATGAATATCTTCATCTATAAAACAAATGGCTGTTTGCATTTCTTACAGCATAACAACAGGTCACATGGCCAACAATTTGTGAAAAGCCAAGGTGCAGTTCCAAAGGAAGATGGTCAGACTCGATGTGATCTGTTACACATGAACGCATTGATGACCTACAAATAATTACATGTCAATGGACATTAAAAAAAAAGCCATTGACACTATTCCCTGTGCCAGAGATGTATGTGAAAACGACTTTCGTGGTCGCCAATACACGCACCATTCATAATATATAATTCAAACGCTGTACACATTCGAGAATAGCAATAATACCCATCACCTGATAATTTTGGGACCTACATTTGCTGTTCTACCATTTAAGTCTCCGTTGCGTTTAGTGATAGAAAATCATCTAGAAATTTCAAATTGTATCAGCCATAGTATTTTCAAACATACTGATACCATTGTCTATACCAAAGTAGGTATAAAACGGTGAATTTTCGGGTTATATAGGTACAAATGTACTTGACACCTTTTGGCAAATCTAAAATATGTTTTGAAAAGCGAAACGTCGTATCATTATATTTCTTGGACATATTTTAATGGTTCATTTTCATCAGACAAATTATCCTCACTGATCTTCTCCCTTGTGCTGTAAACTGGATTGCTGGTTTGTAGCATATTTGTAGTATCAAACACAGTAGAATGAAGTTTTCAACAAAAAAATTCAGCGAAACATAGAAAACCAGATGATAAATTACAATCAATAAAACTGTGATCCTTTAACTTCAACAATAGGCCATTCACATTCTAGTGTAAAAACGACATGCCCATTGACAATAATAATAATGTTAATTTGTATACCGCCTATTCTCTAAAATTTAGGGCTTTAAGCGATTTACATAATCAACAACACATACAGACACACGCCCGCTCACGCATGCTCACGCACGACCACACACGCCCAGAGACACGCACGCACGTACGCACGGACTCGCATGAACACAACCTGCATGCACAAGCACCAGGCATTCATGCGTGCACGCAAATAACCACTCAGGCACTCGGAAGGTGGATTGGGAAGTGAGGGGGTAGGGGTGGGGGAGGTTACGACTGATGAAAGAAATTTGATGTAACGGCAAATTTGAAAGAAGAGGGTGAAGGTAGGTATCTAACACTGATGGAAGTGTATTGCAGACAGTTGATCCTTGGAAGGAGAGAGAGAACGTTAACAAAAGATTTTGTTCGGACAGAAGGAATGCGCAAGAGGCGGCTTTTGGCAGAGGACTGAAGCTGACAGGATGGAGTGTAGATGTAGAGGATGTCAGAAAGATATTTTGGTCCAGTACCAGACACAGAAGAGAAACAGACAGAAGCCAGCTTCTAGTCAATAGGTAACTTCGTGGAGCTCGCCCTGTGGTTTGGGCATAGAATAGCCCCCACTGCCCTGTCATGCATGTCTTTATAGCACTAAGGCAGGACCACGTATCGCCTCGAGGATCAGGGTTTGCGTAGTGCTACAACCCTCCCTGTAAAAAGACTAGTTACAGAAGTCTCGACGACACGTAACCAAAACATTCACTGGGCAAGGAAGGTTCTCCATTCCCAGAGACTTCTCACCAGTGCTTGTGTAAAACCAGAAATGGAAGGGAAGCAAGGCTGACTTCCCTTTCTAAATCCAGGACAACAATGAAGTAGCCCAGGTCGGAACATCAGACATTAACGAGAACGACTGGAAAAACCATCGAAGTTGCGAGAGAGAGAAACTACAAGATCGGACAGTGCTAGTCGCTGATTGGACAAGGTATCCGTCAGGACAGTTGAGACTTTCAAAGAAGAGGAACAGCGGTGCTGTACTCAGGGCCACAGATGATGGAGCCCTGCCCACACTGGCGGGGGGCCCTATGCTGGCACCGGGCAGGCACAGTTCGGGCTCATTGTATGGGAACCTGTCAACTCCCAAATCATCACAGCCAGTTTTACCACCAGCAGACATCATGCGACTGAACATCATCCATGCTATGCTCCCAGGCATGATGCGGAATAAGAAAAAGATGACTTCTATCACAACTCAGGACATGATGAGACAGAAGAGGATCAAAGTGGATAACCATACTGATCGGAATTTCAACTCCAAGGATTTTAATGGACAACACAGTTTACGAGGACGTCATTGGGACACACGGCCTGGGACAGATGAATGAGAATTGGTGAGGCTTTGCAGACCTGAGCCCTAAACCACTTGGTCATGGTGGAACCATTTCCCACACAAGCCATCCACAGGCCACATGGCGATCCCAACCATGGCACATAGAAGCATATTGAACCACATCTGCATTAACCCCAAATCGGAGATCAATGGCGGGTGGTCCAAGTGATTGAGAGGTGCTGCCGTTGTCATCGACACACCTTCCTTTTAACAACATGAGACGGGCGCCTCACGAGATTCACACGCCAACAACACACGGACAATGTACAATTTCGGACTGCTCATAAACATGGACACACAAGCAGCATTCCATACAGCCTTTCCCCCGGTTCCAGCCACTACAAAAGCTGACCGAATACGGTGATATGGACATCGAGACACAGTGGGGACACTGTACGACACTCTGCACGACACATGTGAGAAGAGATCCTTGGCAGAAGAAGACCCAGCACAAGGAATGATCCGCAGCCAACACCCTCCACAAGCTGGAACAGGAGGAGAAGAAAACTACGCTGAAACAGGAGCTGAACAAGAGCAGCTTAGGCAAAGGGCACATGAAGGACCAGCAGCGAACTATACGTAAGATGAACATCAAGATTACAAGAGGGACTACTTTGCGAGCCCTGCATATTCAATGCAGCAGCAGCCAAACGGGAACCTGAAGGACCTTACCTGTAAAAGAATCTTGACGGGGCAATTCCCGCAGACAGACAAGCCAGTGAAGGCCAAGGAACGGAAACCCCACTGACAACACCGAGGAATTTTGCTGAACGAGGGCAGAACACTTCAGGGTATCTGCTGAATCGCCCCGCCCCGTGACGCATCACCAGACATCCCAGCCGCAGAGACAGAATGACCATCAGCTGTGACAACCTCAAGTCAGAGATCAAGAAGGCCATCATGACTCTAAAAATGGGAATGCTGCAGGGCCAGCACGAGATACCAGCAAATCATCAAAGCAAGCACAGAGACAGCTTTCAACATGTCTATCCAGCCGTCATTCAGCAAGCCCTCATATGGAGCAGGAGGAGGTACCGGCCCAGAGGGAAAAGAAGGAATCATCATCAAGCTGCCGACGAAAGACTTCATGGACTGCAGCAACTACCAAGGGATCATGTTCCTGTCAACTCCAGGCAAGGTTCCTCCAGTGTTCTAACTGGAGAGAATGACAAGAGCTGTCCCACGCCCAACTCTGCACCCCAGCAAGCAGGCTTCCGGCGACAAAATCATATGCTCCGCCCAGATCGTCCAGCCTGCTCATCATCGTGGACGTGCGCTGGATGTGAACTCCCCCCTCGTAATCAACTTCAATAGATTTTATGAGAGGCTTTCCGGGGGGACAAGTGGAATAGAGAGAACGCTGTGGAAGCTGCTTAGGCATTTACGGAGTCCCAAGAAGATCATCTCCCTCATCTGGTGCACCTACCGGACCAAACTGCCAGACTAACTACGGGGGTCCGAGCGCTTAACAGCAAAAGTATGATGTTCACGATTCCGCGGGTCCGGATACATTGTTGTTGTGGATTTGCCTGTGCTCGTCTGTTTGTAGATGTGGAGCTCGAGCACATCAGAAACTATATTGAGACGATTTCTTCTTTCTGTTTTTAGTTTTCTGTTTTTGTCCTGAATGCACCGAGACTAAACGGAGTGCTTGGTCAGACCTGCAAAGTCCTAAAGAGCATCGGTGGGGTTTTTTGTCTAGCCCTTTTTTCCCGCATTATCATCACTGCACTATGCTCTTGGTCCAGCGTGTCTTTGCGTTCGACAATTTTTCATTGGTTTCTCTTATTCATAGCGCAGTACATCTCTTCCCCCCCCCCCCCCCCCTCCCTCCTACACACCACAACACCTTTTTTTTCTTTTAATGTTCGTTTCTAGTGCCGCAGCATCTTCAAAGTGTTGTCTATGATCCATGCTTTCCGCTTTAAATCTGCTTTTTCGCACCAGACACACAGCACTCAACGCTCTATGTGCTTACTTATTAGTGAAATTGATTTTCAATGGAAGTAGTGAGTGCGATCTATGGTCTTTGTTGGTCGGTTCATAGGTTACGTTACGCATGTAGCTTCAGCGATTCGATACAAAAATAAAACCACTGCAGACTTAGCTACCATGCGTTTAGCACCCTTGAGGTTCCACTAAAGACTGGATCCACTCATCAAATGTAACTGATGTTTCAGGTTATTTGGTGTTGAGCTCTGTTTTAATGCAGTAGATTCATGTCAGCCGATGGCACACATTAGAAGCTGCCAGTTTGACATAAGCAGGACGTCACACCATTTATACGTATTCTACCATCTGCCCATGCAAAAAGACCAGGGCTCTAGTTCATTTGCTCTGTTACACTGTCTCCCTCTCATGATTTTCCATGTGTGACCTTCGTGTTTTCACATCTGCTCTTTTCCTTCTTCCTACCCCCTCAGGGCTCTGGAGGGGAAAAAAACGAATGTAATAACTGCTTATTTCATTACCCGAAAAAATAAGAGGCGGTTCTTGGGGGAATGGACAAGACGGAAAGAAGATATACATATAGATATATAATCTACAGCACTCATGCTGAACATGAATAGTGGGGGCAACACAGTGCAGGTTAACGCCGATTCGATCCATTATAAGTAAGAACTGGAAAAGATTTGAAAATGGAGAGCAAAGAAAAATGTTTTTGAAGGTGAAATAAATGGGAAATGTATATTATAAAAATAAACCCTTCACTAGCTAGTATACGTAAACTATCGTGCATCCGCGTCTTCGTAGCAGATCTATATGTATCTCCTGCTACGGCACACATCCCTCTCGATAGCGGATCTATATGTAGCGTCGCTATCAGATCCCTCTCGATAGCAGATCTATATTGTATCGCCCTGCTACCGAAGCCTTCCGTCCTCCGTATCCTGACCCATCCAGAGAGGACACGACTGCCTGTTGGCTGTGCTCTTGGCGCAAAGAGTACAGCGGCCGACAGGCCATAATTAGTTGGTTTTCCACCTACAAGGGTTCGAAAAGATCCACAGCACCCCCCCAAGCAGCCAGAAAAGGAGTAAATAAACAAAACAAATTGTTGGAGAGGAAAAAGTTGTTGGAAAACTCAAAACATTCCGCAAACCAGTATAAAAGTAAAGGGACAATCTTTGTAGCCTATGCTTGATGTCGCATTCAAGGATGGCAAGGTAGATCAAAAGATATTGGAATATTCCGCTTTGTCCCCCTTGCCTATTCAATACCCCAGCATGGTCAGAGGTACGAATCGGGGTGCAGAACAACTTTCCTTGGATCTCGTAAGAGCTGCAATCACCCAACTGTTGACCAACCATTATATGCTGACCACATGGAAGTAGTGGGGGAAAACAATTGCAGGTTAACAATTCTTCCATCGTATAATAGATAACTGGCAAAGAGTTGAAAATAGAGAGAAAAGAAACAAAGTGTATATATATATATAAAGATAGATATAAATCATATATATAGTATCCCGTTCCGTCCTGTCCATGGTCCCCAAGAACCGCCTTCTCTTCTATTGTTTCATCTTATCTCTTAACCCCCTTTCCCCTGCAACCCCCCCACCACCACACACCTTCCTCTATTTATTTCAAATGGATGGCGAGTTAGTTCACATTTGTTTCATTGCATCAATGTGTGGCTTCCTGTCAGCCGACATTCCATTGAAGAAGGCCATTAAAAGTCGAGAAGAGTTTGCTGGAATTTTTTGTTTGTGTTGGTTTTAACATTGACTCTCTCTCTCTCTCTCTCTCTCTCTCTCTCTTCTGTGTTGTGTGGTGTGTGGTGTTGTGTGTGTGTGTGTGTGTGTGTGTGTCGGTGATGTACTTCTGGCACAGAGAGGGTAACATCAGGGATTGGAGCTCCGAAGTTCAAAGTGGAAATTGTGAAGGTCCTACAGACATCCTTGCGAAGGGTCCTTGGCTGTCAACAGAATTCCTGCAATACTCCTTCTTTCAGAGCGCATGCAATGGGTTCGGTTCGTAGTCATATTTTCGTTTTGTGTACTGAGGTTTTGGGTTTTTTTTTTGAGCGAAAGCCGCCTCTTTCTTTTGGACATTGAGGATTCGTAAGTGCAAAGCGGTGTCACCGTAAGTTTGATCCTCTCTCCATTGCACTACAGCCTTTTTACTTTGCAGTGTTTGCGGTTAACATTGTGCTGAACCCCGACCTGCTCTGGCAACAAAGCAGACAGCCTGAGGCAGACCAGACTGAAGAGCTGTGGCGGTAGTTCACCAGCATCCAACCCCTCTCCCCTCTTGGATAGCTACAGTCTTCCATTCAGGACCGTACCTGTAAGTTTGATTAAAAAAAAAAAAGACAGCTGACATGAGGGACATGAAAGAGATGTATACGGAACTGCAAAAAGTTTTACCTTTGAAAAAGGAGGTCGCTGACCTCAGACGTGAAAATGATAACCCGAAGGCACAGAATGACAGACTGAATGAACAAGTGTTGAAACTTGATCAAAACACTGATAAGTTGCAATTCGTTCTAAGAGAAAAATGTGATATGTCCCTGGCATTCCCAGGAGAGAACTGGAAACCAGGCAGGAATTTGAGCGCCTTGTGCATTATTTGATGACTGGTAAATTAGAATTGGGCAAGGGATCATACAGTTGTGACCAGGCTCCACAGCTTGAACAGAAACCTGATTCTCCCAGTCATTGGTTGTTGTAACATTTTTTTAAAGGACAAAGAATCAATTCTGGGTTGTAGGCGTAAGTTAAGAGGCACAAATGTATTTGTTGGAGATAACTCTCCCAGTGAGTGAGAGAAATTATAGGGTAAAAAAAATGTGCCTCATCTGAAAGATCCAAGAAAAAAACCAAAACCAAACCAATGGTGATGATCCTTGATCACTTGGTCATTGAAGGGTAAAAGGTATTAGTTAGACCAGGACGTTAACCTGAAATGTCTGTCTAGAGGAATGCCCAACGTGTTCATTAATACAAAACCAATTTAGTTCATCAAATATAGACGAATTCAAAACATACAGGGCAAAGAAGAAAGTTTGGCATCCTTATAGAGAGAAGGAAGGGTGGCCAAAATCAACAGTTATAGCTCGAGTTGGGGACGGGTGAAAGGGCTTTGGGTCAATGTGTTCTTGTTGGACTGTGAAGCTTTACGGCCAGAAAGTTGTTTGTGCAAACTTGTAGATAAAACAAAAACATCCAGGCGATTTTACGGTATGGTTCGATGAACAATGTACCTGTCGCACATCAAATTAGGTGATGTTCATGGCAATAATTAGAATGAGTTGATGAAAGTGTGTCGTCCTTTGTGTATGATGCGTGTTCTTCGACCTAAACTTTATGTAATTCAATAAAAGACTGGTGGAAACAGTTTTATCGTTCCTCGTTTGAACAAATAGGATCTTGTGTAAATAAAAGCTATTTTGGTCATAAGCGAATGGATGTTTTTTTCACGTAACAGCTTACGGACGTAATCAATGAGGAAACAAAAACATTCAGTTGCCTGGATATCGAATGGATAGCATATCCCGTCTGAAATGTGCTATGACTTACCTTTAGGTACACGGGAAAAGGATTCATCTTTTATGTCGAACGGATCGGTTTTTCTTCAAATTGCACAAGATACTAAGATACCAAGTTTATTGAATGTCGGTGGCAAGTGAAGAAGTTAACAGTGTGTCCTGATAATAAAAGCGAAAGAGTAAAGTGTGATATGATCCAAGATATTTTACAGAAAAACCCTGTGATATGTACTTTATGGTGATATGAACAGGAAAACATGATATCATTTTCGGATTGGGAGTGTGAATGGCGTTGATTTTAGGTTATTGTGTAATCAACATTTGTGATCTTATAGATTGTGTTGACTTTGTTCGTAGAAAGGTGTTGCATTCAATGTAGTCAGCAATTATAAAGGTTTCTGTAAAAACCTGCTTTCCAGTTAACTAAACAGGGAGAGGAAACGATCTGGGTGGTGGGGGTGGGGTTTTGGGTGGATGGACTTGTTACCTTTCAATACACAGAGTTACCAATAACATTAATAACACCATTATGTTCAGTTAGTATTTGGTATAAGATTGTCTGGTTTTTTCTAGGAAGTGTTCTTTAAAATATACATCGTGGTCTGTCTCTACTTATCTGCTTCCCATGATCTGATTTGTGATTATGGGACAAACTCCTTGTTCTGATATTTTGATCAGTTAGGAAGGCTTACGATTTAGTTTAATTCTAGGCTGGAGATTGAAATAGCTGATTTCTGAAATGTGCCAAGAATTTCCGACAGAGAACGTCATTCAGCTGACAACATGGAGTCTTGATTAACAGTTTCTGAGACAGACCTTGAACAGGTTATACAAACTGTTGCTAAAAGTTACGCATTACTCTTGCATTTCTACAGGTTTGTATGAGGCCTCCGGTCCAAAGGTCGTTTTCAACATATATAACCATACGGAACAGGACACATGTGGAATGATGTAAGATTTTTTATAACAAACTGCTAACTTGTTCTACTCTTAATAATCATCGTGCATCCTCGTCTTGCATTGAATGTATTAATTTTGAACCACTGCTCTTCCTGTGTTCAACATATAATTTACTCTTTCTGTAAGGAAGGGACCAGGGCATACAGAAGAACCACACTCAACTTATTGATAGATAATGTTATCACCCTCACCCCTATTTCTACCAATCTATACATAAGAGCACGTGTTATATTCCAATCTTCTTCGCGTCATTTGCAAGCACCGCAAGCTACTCTGTAGTTGCTGGGACATGGTGATCAGTATTTATCCCCTCTTGGAATGTATGAGTTTCTGTAATTTTTAATCCCTTTCGCCAATTAAGCGTTAAGAACTGCCCTCAGCACTTGTCTTAAGAATTATCTTGTTTGTATTTTCTACTTTTCACAAGAAAACTATCGCTTTTTTGCTCTTTCAGTGAGTTTCTTTGCTTCTTATGTGGGCACCTTTGGTTAGTGTTTTTGTTGAAAACTCAACAAACATACTATGTATTGCACACCAAGCCTTTTTCTGTGATTAGCATTCTTCTGAAACCGAAAAGCAAGGAGTTAAATACTGGCGTTCTTCCACGGCACTGCGGAAACATCAGGTTTGAATAACCCGGTGGAGGTATCTGACGAGAGTGATATGTTAGTGGGCTTTCTCCCCATTGAGATTGTCCCTCACCCTTTGGAAAACTATAACCTTTTGAAGGTTTCATTTTTGAGAGCATTT
>JADBJO010014274.1:47313-48386 GCA_016801955.1 Conus betulinus | reverse complement strand
GACACGTAGAGAGACATCTAGACATAGAACAGAGAGAGAGAGAATGCATGTGTTTTACCAACACCTGAGTGTTTTCAGTTTTCATTTCCATCGAACCTGTCTCCGCGAGCAGACAATGTCCCTGGGACTCAACACCACCATCCGGCTCCGTCTTCTTTTAAGAGCGGTTGATATATGGATAACATACTTTTGTCTGGACCAAGTGCCAGATCTTTGGTCAATTTCACTATAGCTTCATCCGTGTGTGTTCATATCCCATAATTCTATCACACCGGGGCCATTTGTTTTGTTAGAGTTATTTAGATTCGTGATACATTTCGTGATACCTTTCCTTTTCTCCTAACTCCTATGATCGCTCTCTTTCACGAAGCGTTTGCTGTGGAACTGGATTTTTTTTTCTTATTTGTCTTGACTTCCTAGTCCCATAGTGTTCAAGCTTATCTGGGATGGAACTTGTATAGTGTTTTTCCCTCCATGCGACAATGACATGCCCAAACGTGAGCTAGTGTCGTGTGTCGCATCATAATTAAGCGACTGTCAAGATGGTTTTTCCTCCAGCCTTCCCCCCCCCCCTCCCCCCCTCCCCATTTTTTTGTTTGTTGTTGTTTGTTCTTCAGCTTACGATTTTCAGCTGCTTGGTCTATATCTTTATTTCTATTTCAAAGCTTTGATAATGGGACCGTTTTCGTCGTCCTTGTCTTTTCCTTCCGCCATTTCGTTCCTAAAATATAAAGGACTGGACCAAAAATGATCACGCCAGATCTCCTCACGACAGCTACCAACAGAAGAGCCTGGAGAGAAACGCGGCGGCTGCCTCATCACGTCCTCCAACGACCCCAGCGGTCAGGGGAATGACTGACTGACAGTAAAACAATTATTCTTGACTGATGATCTTCTTTTTTTCACAAGTTAAAACTATCTTTGAAGATGCTCTGGGGAGTTTGCAATAAAGAAAACTATTTCTATTTCTGTTTTTTTTTTTTTCTGTTGCTGATCTTCAGAACATTCTCAAAATTATTTTTGATTTACAGCTTTGATGTTTCTCTCTCTTTCCAAGCTCTTTCTGCGTCTCT
>JADBJO010014274.1:29813-32313 GCA_016801955.1 Conus betulinus | reverse complement strand
TTCAACATAACATTTCTATGTGTGTTTTGAGAAGATTTAGTTCTCCTCAAGCTACTGCAACTACACTCTCTGTCTCTGTCTCTGTCTGTCTCTGTCTGTATCTCAGTCGGTCACTCTCTGTCTCTCTTTGTCTTTCTCTGTGTCTCTCTTCTCTGTGTCTTTCCGTATCTCTCTCTCTCTCTCTCTCTCTCTCTCTCTCTCTCTCTCTCTCTCTCTCTCTCTCTCCCCCCCCCCCCCCTCTCTCTCTCTCCTGAAGCTATAGTAATTATACTGTGTGTGTGTGCGTGCGTGCGTGTGTGTGTGTGTGTGTGTGTGTGTGTGTGTGTGTGTGTGTGTGTGTGTGTGTGTGTGTTCGTTCGTTCTTTAATTTAACGTCTATCCACCTAACAGTGATCTTAGACAGGTGTGTGTGTGTGTGTGTGTGTGTGTGTGTGTGTGTGTGTGTGTGTGTGTGTGTGTGTGTGTGTGTGTGTGTGTGAGAGAGATCATTTTCTCCGTGCGTCTGGGTGTCTGTGTGTCTGTGTATCTGTGTGTCTGTGTGTCTGTCTGTCTGTCTGTCTGTCTGTCTGTCTGTCTGTCTGTCTCTCTCTCTCTCTCTCTCTCTCTCTCTCTCTCTCTCTCTCTCTCCTTTTGGTAAAGCTGAATAGCTTTTCAGTCGTTAGTTAAAAGCATACTGGGTGAGAAAACGATTCGGTCCAAGTATTTTTAAGCACAGTATTTAGACTTTCTTTTCAATTGTTATTTTTGGCTTGACACATTTTCTCTGTCTGTTTTTGAACCCACCCATGTTCCTCCCAATGCCTGTTTACCGACTCTCTCTCTCTCTCTCTCTCTCTCTCTCTCTCTCTCTCTCTCTCTCTCTCTCTCTCTCTCTCTCTCTCTCGTTTTCATCTTTTGTAGATGATACTTCTTCTTAAAGTCGACAGCAGTAGGTTTTCACGTGAGTTTGTGGTTTTTGATGTAGATGAACATTTTTAAACTGATGATACCTTCGGCTGTGTTACGATGCTTGCAAAAATGTACAAATATACGTGCAAAAGAGGAATTTATGTCTACCTAATATATTTTTTAGAAACACTGAGCGATCGTTATGAAACAGAAGAACACAATGCTAAAATGAAATGAAATTTGTGCATTTTAATGATGTATAGACAACATGTAAACCTTTCTTTTCTTTCAGCAACAGAGAGTGATAATTCACACCAATTTCCCATCTTACCGTCTTTCATCTGGGAACATTTTTCCATTTAAACTTGTATTTCATGCATAGTTTATGGGTTTGTTTAACTAAAACCCATACGTTTGTGTAAGTAATAATATGATGCCCCGGTAATATCCCTTTACATCACATTCTGGGAGAAAGAGAGAAGTGTGTACGTGTGTGTGTGTGTGTGTGTGTGTGTGTGTGTGTGTGTGTGTGTGTGTGTGTGTGTGTGTGTGTGTGTGTGTGTTTGTTTGAGAGCGCGCAAACGCAAGAGCACGCGTGCGTGCTTCCGTGTGGTGTGTGTGCGTGGGTGTGTGTGTGTGTGTGTGTGTGTGTGTGTGTGTGTGTGTGTGTGTGTGTGTGTGTGTGTGTGTGTGTGTCTGTATGTGTGCGTGTGTGTGTGTGTGTGTGTGTGTGTGTGTCTGTGTGTCTGTGTATATCTGTGTGTGTCTCTGTGTTGTGTGTTCTCATGAATTCATATCTGTCGCACATCCTTTATTGAAATCATTGTATCTTTACGGCATTAAAAAACGTTCTAAAAGTACTGCCCTTTGCTCTTCTTTCTGGCTAGTTCTTTTTTCTTTTTTTCATTTCACAACAAACCCGCTGCATGGTGAAGACACATACTAAACCATACATAGGCCAGAGCTTGCAGCCCCGCGTAGGCAAAGCAGTACCACAATAGAAGACAAGAACAGCTTCCTTATTTTGCCAACGACCACGCGAACGAAGAGCCTTTTCTCGGCTTTCACATGCTTTCAACGCGTTGGTCTTACCAGACATTGCCATGATCGGCGTTCAAAGTCTGCCTTTTTCTCGGGTGAAAGTGTAGTGTTGGTCATAATCGTCACAATGGTCGAGGTTTTACTAAAAAATGTATACACCACCTGCTGTCAGAGCTGACGGACCTTTCTCTTCTCTCTCTCTCTCTCTCTCTCTCTCTCTCTGTCTCTCTCTCTCTCAACAAAACACACACAGACACACAGACAGACAGACAGAGAGAGAGAGAGAGAGAGAGAGAGAGAGGAGAGAGAGAGAGAGAGAGAGAGAGAGAGAGAGGAGAGAGAGAAAGACAGAGAGACAGAGACAGAGACAGAGACAGAGACAGAGACAGAGACAGACAGACAGAAACAGAGACAGAAATAGACAGTCAAACGGACAGACAGACGGACAGACAGACACGTAGGTAGACGGAATTGCAGACAGAGAAGCAGACAGACAGACGGACGGACAGACAGGGTCTGGTCAGCGGCTGCTTTGTTGCTGTTATGATCTACGTTGTTCCCAAAGATAGGA
>JADBJO010014274.1:17313-19813 GCA_016801955.1 Conus betulinus | reverse complement strand
CACACACACACACACACATGGACGTGCACGTACTACCCACACACGGACAATTGTACAGTTTTACTGAGTTCTTCTTCTTTTTCTTTTCTTTTTTTCAGATACAGTTTTACCACAACGACATACACAGCGGTATGGTCAAAGAGGTCACAGAGAACTGAGAATGATTTGCCAGTACATTTCTCCGTGTTGCTGATCTGTGGTTCTGTAAACCCACCAAGGCCACAGAGGCAGTGCCATGATGGCTGCTGCAGCAGTTGTCTCTGCCTCGGACAGTGAGAGGAGCAAGTACCTGGCTTACCCACAAAGCTTTTCCCGGTCCCCTTGGCACTGTTGTTTGTCTGTCCGCTGTTTCTCTGTGTCTCTCCTGTCTCCTCTTCCCCCGCACTGTGCCGTAGAGGAGGATCTGGCAAAGCCCGATTGATCTTGTCAATGTCTATACCATTCGATTGATCTTGTCTCATGTCCATACATTCGACTGATCTTGTCACATGTTCATACCATATAGGTCTTCTTGTCCTCGCTGTGGCCGTCAGGTCTTCGTCAAAACACCACATTCTCCCCGATGGATCTCTCGGAGTTTGTCCTTTATGACACGTTCCTGTCGGTCTGGCACGCACCTGGCCATCCACTGTTCCAGTGTCAGCGTGAACAGTTCAGAAGTAAGATTGAACAGCGCCATTGCATGCAGATAGGAAGGTGGATAGCACCATTTTGCGCATACAGGAAGATAGAGAGAACCTTGCATGCATTCATGAATAATTTAAACCATTGCATGCATACACGATGATGGACAGTATTACTGCATTCATACGAGACGATGAATAGAAGAGGCAATGCAGAAAGCCGCATAGCACCATGGCATGCATACAGGAAGATCAATAGCACCATTGCATGTCTACAGGAAGATCAATAGCACCGTTGCATGCCTACAGGAAGATCATGAATAGCACCATTGCATGCTTACAGGAAGATGAATAGCACCATTGCATGCTTACAGGAATGATGAATAGCACCATTGCATGCTTACAGGAAGATGAATAGCACCATTACAGGCATGCTTACAGGAAGATGAATAGCACCATGGCATGCCTACAAGAAGATGAATAGCACCATTGCATGCCTACAGGAGGATGAATAGCAGCATAGCATGCCTACAGGAAGGGAATAGCACCATTGCATGCATTCAGGAAGAGGAATGGCACCACTGAATGCCTACTGGAAGAGGAATGGCACCATTGAATGCCTACCGGAAGAGGAATGGCACCATTGAATGCCTACCGGAAGAGGATGGCACCATTGAATGCCTACCGGAAGAGGAATGGCACCATTGAATGCCTACCGGAAGAGGAATGGCAATGAATGCCTACCATTGAATGCCTACAGGAAGAGGAATAGCTCCGTTGCATGCGTTCCGGAAGATAAATAGTACCATTGCATGTATACGGGAAGATGGAGAGCTCCATTGCACTCACAGAGAAGATGAATAGCATCATTGATTGCATGCAGGAGAAAGGATGGCACTATTAGTTCTGACATCCATGTTCTCGTTTCTCCAGCCTGGTTTTAGTTTCGCGGGGTGCTGCTGTCGTTTGTGCACGTTTTCCTGGGACTTCTGTCCTTGGTGCATCTTGATCGGTGATGGCGCTGAGGTATTTGAACTGTTTACCACTGTTGAACTCTGTTTCACTGGTTGCGATCCTGGCGTCAACTGGTTTCATGCTGGAGTCGTTTTTTTTCTCTTCAATGTCTGTGCGACAGGACACTATGCGACACGACAGGACACAACACGACGATATCACGCAGTATAGTACATCATACCGCAACTCAACTAGGCAAACCCTGTCATAGAAAATGATGAGGTAACCCTGGTTCTGAACTTTGTGAGACCACTACCTGACCACTAGTCCATCTGCGACACACCATTCGTGTGTTAGCCACGACGTTCTAGTGTGTTCAGGACACACACACACACACACACACACACACACACACACACACACACACACACACACACACACACACTCACACACACACACACACACACACACACACACACACACACACACACACACACACACACACACACACACACACATGCCGTCGCCTACCAAATGCCTGCTCTCCAGTTAACAACCACTTATCATATAAATAAAGTGCAAAGCTGGATGGAAACGACGCAACATGGCCCCACGAACATGTTCACTGCTGTGTTGGACAAACATGACTATCGCAATGAGGGGTGGGGAAGGCACAGCACGAATGGGGATGGGGGAGGGGTCGTGAGATCGGGGGGGGGGGGGGGGGGGGGGGGGGGGGGGGGGTAGTAGGGAGTTGGTGGAAGGAGGGCTGGGAGCCTGAAGAGGAGTGGGTGGGTGGTTTGGAAGGGATAATAAATGGGGGATGAAGAGGTCATGGTCGTAATGGCATAGCCAACACTGGTGGCTGACGCAAGGGCAAGAAGGGGTGTTGTAGCAAACAAATAAATGGATAAATTAATTTC
>JADBJO010014273.1:45000-48388 GCA_016801955.1 Conus betulinus | reverse complement strand
GGGACTGATGACATCAAACGGAACAGATAACTAATGTCTTATTTAAGCCCTATGGGTTGAGCGCACAAATAAAGTTCCCATATCCATACTTCACCATGCCTGCACAATCTAACAGAGACCCATTCCCAGTAGGGAAAAGAGGGAGTGGGTGGAATGTCGGACGTAGTGGGCAGCTTTGTGGGGAAAAAAAGAACTAGCAAAGAAATGACATGGGTGTGCGATGTGTTTGTTGGGGTATTAGTCGTATGATCCATAATTTCCGAAGGCAAGGTGGGCGTCAGTTAAACCATGAAAATGGAACACGAAGACCAAGCTTTGTACCAAACACCTAATTACAACCATTCATGTACTTTTCTCACTAGATACCAGACCAGGCGGAAGCGTACATATCATGTTCTCGCAGGAAAGTGCCAAGGAAAGTCATTAAAACAATATTGAAGTACTGTGTTGGCAGTGATGGGAAGGTATTAACCTTTAGCAGTTCTCCTGTTGCCAAGTAATCTCGTTTTCGGGGTAATATAGGTGGATCAATGGGAAAGACAGCTACTGACACAGGCTGTATGATATACAAAAAATTGCCTGGATAAACTCCGTAAAAACAGTTGTACAGTTAGTAGCTTTATCACAACTCTCGGGGAAAAAAACCAGGGTTTATGGCAACTCGAAGTGTTGTAGGTATGTCATTATACGAAAAATTGATAGTAGTCATAAATCTTCAGTTCTGAACATACATAAAAAGGGATTCTCAAGACTTACGTTTAACAACGAACTTGTGACATACACATATACCCCAAAAAGTATTCAGTACCTGCATGGCAAAGAAGGGCTAAATACGCAGAACAGCTATAAGTCCGTCTCAAATAAGTAACGTGACTTTGAAATCGATTGAGGAGCGCTTCTGCGGCATTCCAATACAAGAAGGGACATGTAAATTCAATATAAGAAGGGACATGAAAAGTGTATATGATTTGTGGGGGGGGCCATGTTAATTGCATACTGTTGTGGTGAAATAAACTACGTTGTGTGTTTGTTGCTTGCTGTCTTGGTGTTTAATACTGGTCAGTTATGATGATTGAAAGTCTCGTTAATTATCATTTTAGCCACCAGTGGCATCCTCATTGCCCAAGGAACTAGTAAAGGCATGCAACAGCGTATTTTTCAATATTCACGTTTCCATATGACTCAGCTTATTTTCGACTTTGGAAGTTGGCGTTGAGTGTGCGTGGTATGTGCGATGTGCGTGCGGTGGCGTGGTGCGTGGCGTCGTGTGCTGGTAGCTAACGTGTGTGTGTGTGTGTGTGTTGGGTCGTTGGGTGTGTGTGTGTGTGGTGTGCTGGGGTTGGTTTGCCGTGTCGTGGTTGTGTGTGTTCATGCGGTACTAACAAGACCAAGGCCTCAACCAAATTAGAGTTTTGCAAAGTGGCTAGAGGAGAGATTTGAAAGAACAGAGAACCAATGCGACCTTGTGGGAACTTTGAGAACTCATTACTAGAGACTGGGACGAGCCCTGAGCTGGAACAAACAAGAGATTAGGGAAAATAAAATAAGAAGGTCACAAACAGTCAGCATCAACAATGTGTTCTCGGAAGACCGAACAATAAAGGTTCTCGTTCGTATTACTTCAAATGTTTACGCAGTATCCAACATAAAATTTCACGAATTACATAAGGACGATTAGACCCACAAAGCAGAAAAAAAAAGACAAAAAAAAAAATAAAAAAAAAAAAAAACAAAAAAAAAAACCAAAAAGGGAAAAAAAATAGGGGCAGCGGGACCAAAACGGGGGGAAAACATGATAGAAATGAGAAAAAAGACTTATTATACATGACACAGAATGATGAAATTTTTGAAAGTAATTTGATCCATCTAAGTGTTGCAGGGACAAGAGGGGATAGGAAAGAGGAAGAGGGGAAGGGAGGGGAAGGGAGAAGGGGGAAAGGAAAACGTTTTAAACTACACTAGGCTCAATAGATAAGTTTGCAGACTCCCACATTGCTTTGCTGGATCAACACCTAACTAGCACCTGTGGAGGTAGTGACGTGACCATGCGTTGAACACATCAATGAAGCAGAGAGCTTAAGATGGTGGCATTGACTACTTCACCTACACAAAGCAAACGGACATCGACTTTCATCACAACAAGGACTTTATCAAGCCTCCGTGTTACAAAAGCCTACTACGCAAGAGTCCCCAAGATGTGAACAGAGGTGCGTTTTGAAGAATTTATTGAATGACGCATGTACAACGGACTTTTTATCTATAGACAAAACGTAGAAGACATTAGGGGATAACTTAACCGAATGTGCGGGAAGGGAAACAACGCACATGCGTTGGCTCTGCTGAACTGGTAAACGTTTGCCTGTCACACATAACGCTGGCATGTCAGATATGCGATTTGTAAAATTTTAAAAAACAGGGGACAACGGTGAGTTCACCTTTATAGGACTTGATGAAACAAATATACTCATGAACGGAATGATAGGAATATTATGAACATCCTTGAAGATGATCCAACCAGAGGGTCTTTGTTTAGCTGGCTCTGGTCAAGGAGGAACAAAAAGTGAACTTCATAAGGCTTAACTTCCTACAAATATCAGGTGTCCCCAGTGGATCTCAGTGGTTAGTGCGCGAGTCATTAAGTGGAAATGAGCGCATGTCACTAGAGGGCATGGGTTTCGAATCCCAGCCATGGCTCGTCCCAAGATGGGAAAAAAAAAAGGGGCAAGCAGAGGGACATCCGGAGTCATGAACCGGGTGTGGCCCAACCCCCCTAGAGTGTCAGGAGATAAGGGCCCGAAACACTTGCTTGAAGGGGGCTTCTCTTCTGAGGACTCTCTGCTGCCACGCTCTCCAAGAGTTTTTTTCTAACTGATGGGCATGTAAGTGGGTTACAAGAAAGGTAAAAATCAATGATGAGGATTTTTTGCTTATGTTTATGATGTAAGAGAAAAAAAAGCAGGTAAATGCAACCGACATCATCAAAACGCATAAGAAGAACCCTATCCTACCCGACTTTTACTTTCTGGCTGTTGTTACAACCAGTGGAGAATTTATCTTAATTTGTTCAGACTGCCATTTGTCCTTAAGTGGTGGTGAACTAACCTTCCAAGTCAGTCAACATCTACAAGAGGCTCAATCCCACCATCTATAAAATGGCTATAAGTACTGGTAAGGCAGTGATTTGTTTAGTGTTAAACTCAAGATACAAGAGGCAAAATTACAACAGATGTTTTTAATCAAATATAGCTATGCTTCTACCACCAAATGCTGCCATGCCCCATCTGTTTTAAAGGGCTGATCATCAATTGAAGGAACCAGATTATAAGAATGCGGTCTAGTGAAGACGATGTCTTAGCAAAGAAAAAACAATGCGGCAACTGGAGGAATA
>JADBJO010014273.1:30000-40000 GCA_016801955.1 Conus betulinus | reverse complement strand
AAGAAGATCGACTGTCTAGAAAAATATTGTAAGAGATGGGGTCTGAAGGTACACATGGATACGACTAAAGTAGTTGCATTCAAAAATGGAGGATTTAACCAAAAAAGTGAAAAAATGGAATCTAAACGATCCAGAGATAAAGATTGAATGTTGCTATAATTATCTGGGGGGTAATTTTTTCATCTACCTTGAAATGGACAAAGAATGTAGACGCTCTTTCTGGTAAAGCCCTTAGAGATTATATTTAGAGGTTATATTTCAGATTTAAGAAACTTCCACTGGACATGGTTTTCAAACTATTTGATACAAAAATTAAGCCCATTCTATTATATGGATCGGAAAATTTGAGGATTTAAAAATATGATGCTATAGAAAAAGTGCAAGTTAAGATATGTAAAATGATACTCGATGTAGGTAGGGATGTGAAAATGATGTAGCTTAAAGTGAATGTGGAAGATTTCCTATATTGATTGACGCTCAAACTCGTCTCATCAAATACTGCTGCAGACTCATTACCATGCCAAACAACAGATACTCCAAACAGTGTTATGATATGCTGCATGCACATGATTTAGCTGGCAGAAAGAACTGGGCATCAGAAATCAGACTTCTTCTATGCAAGTGTGGATTTGGTCAGGTGGGCTCTGCAAAACCCTGGAAATAATACATTCTTTCTTGAAGAGTTTAGGAATGGGCTGAAAGATATGTCGCAACAAATTTGGCATGATTCCATATCTCATGAAGAGGATTACAGTCTATATCAACCAGAAATCATAAGAGCTAACTACATTACAAGTTTAGATCTAGTAGCTCATAGAAGAGCCATTTGCCTGCTAAGAAGTAACGGGTTACATCTAAGTGGTCTTCCACGTTTTGGTTGTTTAAGAAACGACCCTGAATGCAAACAATGCAGTTGAAATCACATTGAGGACATTGCACATTTTCTTTTAGTTTGCCCAGAGTACTTGCATCTAAGAAATAGATACCTCCCTGTGTATTATTGTCACTTTTCTAACACACTAAAAGTTCAATTGCTATGTAAAAACCTTAAAGGAAATCTTACATTCAAAACTGCTATGTATATTGTAGAAAGTTAAAAACTAAGATGCTGAAAATACAGGATATTTTCTATTATGCGCTATTTAACACGGAATGTTGTCCAAGACTGCTATGACTGATTGTCAATATGGGCCAAATGGCCTGCAAAGACTGAATAAATGTATTGCTATTGTTATTGTTACTAGAAGTTTGGATTTATGTGTAGATCAGACGTACTAGGTGTGGACCACACAGTTCTCTTCTCATGGATTTTCTGATCTATTTAGTCATATAGTCCATAACTATAGCCCCTGGGTATAATGGCTCAGCAGACGTGGAGAAGCTTGTATATGCACGTCTACACGAAGAAAGAGATGCTTTCTTTATGTGGCTAAACTTGTGGTTCTGGTTTCTTGGTATTAGATTGCAGCGTACTGGCAGTGCTGCGATCAACAAATGTCATTGTGGCATCATAGTAAGCTGGCTACTTACTCATTTACTTTTCTGTACTCCCAGTTCTTATAGAACAGGGAGTACTTTAGAATGGGAACGAAGAAATGCTCTGTGTGAGTGTGTGTGTGTGTGTGTGTGTGTGTGTGTGTGTGTGTCCCCGTCTGTCCATGGTCAAAATGTGTTCCACTCACTCCAGACAAAACTATAGGGCCGATCTTTCTAAAAATTGCTGGGTGTGTTTATTATGGGCCACAGATGATGCCAGGGTGTTATTTTACCGTTATAGCCGTTACTAACGGCTGTAACGGCCTGTAACGGTTTTTCTTCTTCATGGAATATTTCAGAAAGTACTTGGCCGATCTTTGTGAAAATTAGCAGGTATGTTCATTATGGGTCACAGATGATGCCCGGTGTTTTAGTTTACCGTTGTAGCCATAACTAATGGCTGTAACGACCTGTAACAGTTTTTTTTTCTTTGTGGAATATTTCATAAAGTACTTGGCCGATATTTGTGAAAATTTGTAGATGTGTGTTCACTATGGGCCACAAATAATGCCCGATATTTTACCGTTATAGCCGTTACTAAAGGCTGTAAGGGCCTGCAACAGTTTTCTTCTTCATGGAATATCTCAGAAAGTACTTGGCCGATCTTTGTGAAAATGTGCAGGTATGTTCATTGTGGGTCACGGATGATGCCCAATGTTTTATATTTACCGTTGTACCTGTTACTAACGGCTGTAACGGCCTGTAACGGTTTTTTTCTTCTTTATGGAATATCTCAGAAAGTACTAGGTCGATCTTTCGGAAAATGTGTATGTTCATTTCGGGTCCCAAATAATGCCCGATGTTTTGGTTTACCGTTAGCGCCATTACTAACGGCTGTAACGGCCTGTAACGGGTTTTCTTCTTCATGGAATATCTCAGAAAGTACTTGGCCGATCTTTGTGACAATTAGGAGGTATGTTCATTACGGGTTACGGGTGATGTCCATGTTTCAGTTAACCGTTATAGCTGTTAGTAACGGCTATAAAGGCCCATAATGGTTTTCTTCTTCGTTATGGATATCTCAGAAACACTGTGTGTATCTTTCTGAAAATTTGTAGGTGTGTTCATCACGTGTCACGGATGATATCCGACGTTTTAGGTTCCGTTATGACCGTTATTTACAGCTATAACGACCCATAAAGGTTTTTGTTTTCTATGGAATATCTCAGAAAGTACGAGGCCGAACTTTCTGAAAACTTGTAGGTATGTTCATTATGGGTCCTGGATGTTGACCCGATGTATTAGTTTACCGTTATAGCCATTACTAATGGCCCATAATGGTTTTCGTCTTTATGGTAAATCTCAGAATGTACTTGGCCGATCTTTCTGAAAATTTGTTAGTATGTTCATTATCCGTCACAGATGATGGCCTATGTTTACAAGAATAGCCATTACGAACAGTTACACTAGCCTCTTTATAGAATATCTTACGCGTATTCAGGATAAACTGGGAGTACGTTTATATGTTTTGCATCTTGTTTTATATCAAGTTTTCGTCTGCATTTACTTTTTTTTTCTCATGTGTTTTTACTCGCTGCTACTTTCTCGGACCGCCCAACCTTAACTTGAACACTTTCAGTATTTTTTCTTCCCGTGCCATCTGCAGTTTCTGTGTAACAGTGATCCACACGAAAAGAAATGGGTTGACAGCAGAACTTAGTGGTAACACGAACACAACCATGCATCACGCATCTCGTCTAAAACATTAATTCCAATGGACGACAACATGTTACACATGTTCAATAAAAACCAGCAAGTGACATGAGTGATTGTTACTTTTTCCCATCAGGTGAACTGAAGTAAACACCGACCTTTTGCTGGGGTCAAGAGCTATTCTGTATTTCGGCATTCTTCTGTTTATGATGGTTTGACCAGCCATAGCTGTAAACAGCAATACCGAGTTGGTCACTATAACAACACTGAACCACCTGAACTCATGATTGGAATGACAATAATCAAACAACGCCATACGACACAGGCCAGACTGTCCTTGAAGACCCCAGTGTGACAGTCCTGGAAGAAATGGTATCAATGATAGAATCACTCCTATAAGCCATGTTATTAAACAACCTACAACTGTTAAAATAAAGTGTTGTGCGCTTAGAATCCCCAGAAAACACAGGATTATAAGGTGATCCAAAGTGATGAACCAGATGATAAAGACGGACACTTCAGTAGACAGGAGGAAAACAAACCCATTCACTTTACAAGTCACACTGTTGGTCCATGTCTTTTTTCAAACTGGATGTATTTTCCGCGAAAAGATTCGTTCGTCAACTACCAGAGCAGTGCCAACATGGCCACCCATAAATACGCCAGTAAATGGTAAATGGCCAACAATAGTGATGGCATAGCTTTCGAATTCGTTTTCCTTGCAAATTAATGTGACAAACCAAACTAAGTTTCCCAAAACAGCAGACGAGCAAAGCAACCAAAAGAAACCTTGTGCAGTTCATTTGGTATCAGCTGTTTACATGATCGAAGAACAGTGTGAACTGTTACACACTTAATTGCATGAGAGCGTTTGGGACGTAGATTCTCACAACAAACTCTGTAGTTTGATGAAAACATTTTAATCAAACGATGGGATCGTGACAATAAATCAAAAGGAAAGTCATCCAGAGAATTCCCCCTGACATCCAGTAAAGTCAGCTCTGGCGTAGTTTTCAGACCTGTTGCTGGAAAGGTCTCAATGCCGGTAAAGAGATGTTCAAATGTTTCACATGAGGTAAGTATAGTTTATTTTGGTATATGAAAACCTGTTTTTGATACATCTACACGCCCGAAGTGTATAGTGAATGCACTTCGAGAAAACTTGATTTATCACTCGCATGATAGGGTTGTGGGCTATTTGTAGACTTCTTAGATTCTTTAAATCCAGGAACGTGTCCATATGGATAGTTGTCAAATAGTTATTGGCGACGTCAATGAACTGTAAGTTTAAAAGCTTCAAACCAGAAATGTTCCTTGTGTAACTATGGGGTATGCTAAGATGAATGAGATAAAAGTTTTCTCTGAAATCATAAACAGTCATTCCAGAACCTGTGGCCTTCCATGTAACGAAGCTGAGGGAAGAGATCCACTGGTACAGGTTTACTACATATAAACGCATGACCTTGGCATAGACAACTTTCAGGACAAGTCCTGTCACACAACAGTTCATCATCCTGCTGTGGGCACTGACCCCAGCCATCACACAGATGATCTCCATGGACACAGACTGGAGAACCTCTCGACACCTGAAAGAAACCAGAACATGTTGCTCTTTCACACAATCCTGTTCGTCCTCTCCATAAACACAGTCAGAAAACCCATTGCACTGAGTATAGACAGGCAGACAGTACAGCCATTCAGATATACAACGATAATGAGTGTCAGGACAAGACTCATCCTCATTCAGAACCTTCCATGTTAGGTAACCAGTACCATCTAGGTTAATGTGGAGCCGTGTCTTTCTGTCCCCCTCTTTCAGCACTTTCAAGTAGCTTGTATTTTCAATGCAGCTGACCTCATCTGAATGATCCAGGCAGTCTGAAAATTCATTGCAATGTTGGTTCCAGGAGACACATTGGCCAGTCACGGCCAGAAAGTTGTCACATGTGGGGTGGTCACAGAATGATTCATCACTGTTGTCTGGACAGTCCTGTCTGAAGTCACATACCAGGGTGTGATGAACTGTTGTGATTTCATCATCACATAGAAACATTTCACATGTAAAAGAAAGCATTTGCATATCAGAAATCATGTAAGGTCTGTGCTTATCACTCACTTTCAAGAACTCAACAGATAATGCACTGGTCGCATTTTTGCAATGACTCTTGGGATCATATGACAAAAATGAATGGAGTGCATGCCCACGAAGACAACTAGAGAAAATTGTAGTGTGTTTGTGAAGACGGACTCAGGTAACTGTAAATATGTGGGTGCAAGTTTTGAAGACAGTTTACCAAGTGACAACACCTTTTTGTTCACAAAGTATTGCACCGGTAAGAAACGATAACGTATCCGTTTTCCTAAAACAAGTCGAAATCCATACCTAGTAAATTTCAAAAGTTGCTTTTCTCTTGAGGGATTGTATAAAGGCTTTGTTTTTATGAAGTTGTAGATTAAAGTATTATCGTGCCACATGCGAATCTTGTTGTACATAAATGGCTTCGATTCCCAACTTTTGAAGCAGTCTACATTTCAGATCTGGTTCAAAATATTTTTATTAAAGAAATGCAAAGAATCACCCAATTCCGTTCTTGTTTTTAATGAAGCCTGTGTCCCACCATGTCCAAGACATTCATTAACAATAAGATTGAAGTGTATGTAATGTTTCATAATGAGCAGGTAAAAACATTTGTTGCGTGAAGCCACCCTCCCCTGACACCCAGGACTGCTGAAGGGGCAGTATTCTGTTTCGTCCCGTCCATCGACACACTCTGGTTTAAGATTGCAGTGCAAATGTTGCTGAAATACAGAGTAATGGCTCACAGAACAGTTAAATAAGCCGCCTGGTTGTACGTGAGGTTGGTGATTTTGATGGAATGTAGAAAAATATATCTTGAGAGCTGCATGGGCTAATGCATTATACGTTCAGGTGAATGTTGAGATAGGATGTGAGAAAGATTTTCGCTTTTGTGACGAGTGGATCGCACATGTGTGTAACGTGTTGTTGGGTTTTATTTGTTTCTGTGTGTGTCAATTTTACTATATGAACCTTATCCACAATCTGCTCCCGAAAGTCTATACCACTGCTGAACGCTGACCATGATGACATGGCTCATGGGTACTATCAACGATGTGTTGAAATACGGTGAACGAAACTTCTGGTATATCTGACGCTCTTACATACCCAGAACCCTTTGAATTATATGTCACCCAAATATTGTGATGTTTTGCACATTCAAAATTAACCGTAAGTAAAGGATAGTTTTGTATGCAACACGCGCATGTAGTGTCTGGTTGATTCGAAAAATGATTCTTCAACAGAATGATGAACACATGCCAATGAAGTCGAATTGATAATTTTGGCATTCCACTCACGGGACTCACACCAGTATTGCAGACGTAGAAGACGGATACGTACATACATTCCCATTGGTGCCTCCACATGCAGTTTACAGAAGGCCGACAACTCACTACATATCCCATACACCACTCCCTGGTGTGCTGTGAACTGTGGCAAACTGTTCTTACAGTCTGACCCCATTGACCTGCAGGACGGTGATACGTGAGTTGTTCTGGCTGAGAAAGTATTCTACACCTGGACACGCCTGGATAACTTGGTTCGGAATCCGGTGAGTTGATGTATTGTGTATGTCCCTTTGGCTCGACCATAGTGTCCAGCTTATTTAAAATATAATAAATGGAGGCAATGTATCAATCTGCAAATAGCTAGAAACACACTATATAAGACAACCACATTAGATATTGCAAAGTCTATTGAAGACAAAAAATCACTGACCGTGGTCAACATGTTAGCTGCTTGAAAAAAGTGGTAACATGTATCATAAACATTGTACACAGGCAGGTCAGGTACAAAGGTGTATAGTGTGCTGAGTGACAGCCATGTGAACCAAAACGTCAATCAACGTCTGTGTGTGTGTGTGTGTGTGGGGTGTGGGGGGGGGGGGGGGGGGGGGGGGTAGGGGGTCTGCCTGAGTCATTAAGCAGAATGATGCCTTACCTCCATAAGATGGCGCTAGATAACGCGGGGTGTACCACTATTACAGTTGTGTGTGTGTGTGTGAGTGTATGTGTGTGTGTGTGTGTGTGTGTGTGTGTGTGTGTGTGTGTGTGTGTGTGTGTTTGTGTGTGTGTGTGTGTGTGTGTGTGTGTGTGTGTGTGTGTGTGTGTGTGTGTGTGTGTGAAAGTTTTGTTTGTTTGTTTTCTTTTGAATGATATTTTTTCGTCCACCTTTCTATCCTCTCCCCTTCCACTTTTCTGATGTACATCGCAATGAAGTTTGCGGAACAGTCAGTTTTTCAGATACAGTTTTAGTAATAATTGTTACCTTGTATAATATTATTCCCTAGTTTCAGTTATTTTGCCATCAGGGTGTGTTTTTTTTCCATGGCTCATTGTCAAAATAATATAATAAAAAAAACCCAAAGAAGATAGCCATTACTTGCAGAGGAAATTATTGTCAAATGTATGAAAATGCACACACACACACACACACACACACACACACACACACACACACACACACACACACACACACACACACACACACACCAATCAGACAAACAGAAGAGAGTTCCCCATTTAAATTTCATTTACTTTTTTTTCACATTGTACACACGAAATGCTGTCTGCTAAGTCTTCACATGATCACACATACGTGTTTGAATTCAAAACATTAACCAGGTCTTCACTAACATGAAATACCTTTTCTTCTGAAATTTTACCTCGGACGCAACTCTACACCAATATCTGTTTCAGTGTACAAAATCCTTGGTCCTCACAGATCTGAAACAGTGTACTCTCCTGTTTGGCCTTAGCAAGCCAAATAAAATGTTAAGTCACTGCAGCCTTACAATATGAATACAATATTAACTGTACATGCACATACAGTATGAGTACAAAACAAGCTATGCAAGTGCCCCCTTACTTTTCTGGGGGGAAAGTCTGCTGAAAAGAAAAGAACAAAGTAATCGTTTTGTTTAAACCATCATTCAACAAACTCTATTTTACCTGTAGAATATCAATGTTCGTTTTGCCTCGTTGCATTTCTTGTCATCACATCTTACATGGAGGTTTCTAAGCCTATGACAGGCCATTCATGGTCAAAGTTTTATGTTTGTCACTGATACCTACCATTTCATTCTGCTGTTTAAAAAAAGTAAAATAAGAGAAAACAGAATAAAACATACGATATAAAATGAAATGAAATAAAATAGAATACAATGAAATAAAGTAAGATGCAATAAATAAAATGGAATGGTTTATAATAAGATTTTTGTTCTGGCAAGCGTATTTTCCACGAAATAATTCGACAGTTACCAGACAAATACCAGTAGGGCTGCCATACATGCACTAGTCACTGACAAACTGCCATTTGGCTCAAAATTCGTTTTTCCTTGCAAGCAAAGTGATGAACCAAGCTGAATTCCCCAAACCGGCAGACGAGCAAAACACTCAAAAGAAAACCTTGTGCAATTTATTTGGTATCTACTGCTTACATGAGCAAAGAACATCATGGACTATCATACATTTCATTTCACGCTAATGTTTTGGAAGCAGAACGAATCTCAATCTAAGAGGAAATCCCGCAGTTTGACGAACATATTGCATTTAAACGATCGGATCGTGATAGTAAATCGAAAGGAAGTCACCACCGAATCCCCCCCCCCCCCCCCCCCCCCCCCCCCCCCCCCCCCCCCGACCGATATCCAGTAAAGTCAGCTCGTAGGTGTAGTTTTCAGACCTTTTGATAGAAAGATCCCAGTGCCAGTAAAAGAGATATTGAAATGTTTCACATGAGGCAAGTATACACTGTTCAGTATATGAACAGCTGTTTTTGATACATCTACATAACGAAGTATATAATGAATGTGATTAAAACGAATGATTTATCATTCACATCAGAAGGTTGTAGACTAATTGTAGGTTGAAAGATGATTCAAACAAGAGATGTTCGTTAAGAGACAGTAGAATATACTCAGATGAATGAGACAAAAGACTTTAGCAGAAATCATTAGCGGTCATTCCTGAACCCGTGGCTTCCATATAACGAAGCTGAGGAAAGAGATCTACTGGTACAGGTTTACCACAAATAAACGCATGACCTCGACATAGACAACCTACAGGACAATTTCTGTTACACAGCAGTTGAACATCCTGCTGCGGGCACTGACCCCGGCCATCACATAGATGTTCTCCATGGACACAGACTGGGGAACCTCGACAACTGATCAAACCAGAACATGTTGCTCTTTCACGAGTTACTTGTTCACGACACTCGATGCATGTAAGTTGCGCGGGTTCCATGACTAGGTGGGTCGAGGCACAAGCAAGTAAACAAGACTTTAAAATCCTTTTTCCAAAGCTTGTTAAAATGGATCTATGATTTCGTCAGCATATACTTTGCACAAACAAACACATAGTAAACGACCTGGATTGCACAAACAAACACACAATAAACGACCTGGAATCGGGGCAGCGTTCCTGACAAATGTGTAGCTTTGACAAAGAAATGATTTTAAGCCATGGAAGTGATCTACAACTATGCGTTCATTTACACGCATCACCTGACGTCTAGCAAACATATTATGATGGACCGACCGTCAGTCAATTTTTGACTTTTTATGCAATACATTTCCTGTCAATCAGATTATGCAACAAATTACAGACATAAAAGGTATCACACATTTTTAGACTACGGTACACGTGTTAAGAGAGATGGCTGTAGTTCAAATTGATTAAAACATACACATATAGGTCAGCTATGTCCACGAATTCGTAACAAAGAGATGCA
>JADBJO010014273.1:20000-22500 GCA_016801955.1 Conus betulinus | reverse complement strand
TCATCTGACTGAACTACACATGGACGGCAGCCCGGTGAAAACGTTCCCTGTGGACATTTTCAGTCATCTTTCCCGTTTGAGTGTTATACACACAGACAACTATAAATTGTGCTGCAGTGAGATTCTGCCTCATGGCTTTGATAGCAGTCTGTGCTACGCTCCAAAAGATGAGATTTCTTCGTGTGAAGACTTACTGCAGTCATGGACGTGTGAAGACTTACTGCAGTCTTACTGCAGTCATGGACTTATTGCAGTCACCGGATATTTCTGTGGCTGATCGTCTGTCTGTCTCTCACCGGTAATGCCTTCTGTTTTGGCGCACGTTAGTTTCTAAGGACTATGGCTTCTGCTGGTGGTCATAGCATATTCGTCACTAACCTCACCATGGCGGATTTTCTGATGGGTGTCTATATTACCATCATTGGGGCTGCTGATGAAAGGTTCAGTGGCAGATATTTCCATTATGACGACAAATGGAAAAACAGCGTGACGTGTAAAGTTGCTGGGTTTCTGTCTTTGTTGTCCAGTGAGACGTCAGCTCTCATTATCTGGTTTATCACCCTTGATCGTTTTATTGTCGTTCGATTTCCATTCAGCACGATGCGATTTGGATGGTAGGCTGGTTTTTAAACCTTTTGTCTTTACTTCCAATGGCATCACACTGGGAGTTTTACAGTCAGACAGGCATATGTATTCCTCTGCCTGTCACCAGACAAGAGTTCAAGGGGAAAGTGTTTTTCTTTCAGTGTTTTGATAATCATGAATTTTGTTTTGCTCTCATTGATTGTCATTGGGCAAATCATCATTTATTGGTCTATACAGAGCAACGCTTTGAAAACTCACTCCACTAAAATGTCACAGGACATGACCATAGCTCAACGGTTGATTAGTGTTGCAGTGACCGATTTCCTGTGTTGGTTTCCCATTGGCCTGTGTGGAATTCTATCACTAGCTGGCACTCCAATCCCTGGTGAAATGAATGTGGCCCTAGCTATTTTTATATTGCCTGTGAACTCTGCTATTTAATCCCTTTATGTACACACTTAATACTTTAATGGAAAAACGAAAAAACACTCGGAAGGAAACTTCTTATGTGGTTGAAATCACATTCTGATGTGGTTAGTATTTGACAGGGTTTGTAAGCACTCTAAAACTAAGATTAAACGGCAATACGGATTTGTTTTGCTTCTTCCTGTGCTTTTCTTAAAAGTGTGTTTTGGATGTTAAATGCTTGAGAGAGAGAGAGAGAGAGAGAGAGAGAGAGAGAGAGAGAGAGAGAGAGAGAGAGAGAGAGAGAGAGAGGTGACACTATAATACATTGCCAACTGAACACTGTATTATGCATTTATATATCTACGTTTTTTATTTATATATTTACTTATTCATGTATATATTCGTCTATTCATGTATGTATGTATGTGTGTATATATGTAAGCATGTATGCATGTGTGTATGTATGTGTATATGTATACTTTTTTATTCTTTTTATTTGTTTGTTTGTTAATTGATTGATTTATCTAACAGTATACCTGTGACAGAGCGTATTTCGTCCAGTCCCAAATTTTGGGGACACGTTTGGCCGGAAAAGGTATACCTGTAAAACCGGTTGGCCTGCTTACCTGACAGCTACTCACCTGCGTTTTATGTAAGTCAGGTGAGCGAAGATTTTCCCTTTAGTCTCCGAAGAGCTACTGGCCAAGCCACAGTTTCAGAGAGCCAAGGGAGACTGGAGGAAGGTCTGAGCTAGCAGTCAGGTATGTGTTGATAATTGAATTGATATCAGGATTTGTATAAATGAGTTATATTTTTCTACAGGTGGTTGGGAACTGCCCAATGCTTAATAAAGGCCTAAAATATCTGATTGTTCCCTTGATATATCTTATGATTTGACGAAACATAGGGTGACAGTAAGAAGTCGTGGTTAGTGAATGTTTGTCGAGAGGAGGATGAGGAAAATGGAGTGAGCAGAAAGAAGAAATAATATGTATATACTGATATGTGATCGACAAAAAAATAATCTAGTTTAATCACTGTATTCTTGAAACACAAAAGTGTGTTGATCTTTTCCCCTTAAGTATTATAATGATGTGAGTGTTGGTGAGGTCTGGAAGTGAACAATGAAAATCATTGTGCATAAATTATCGGAAATGTATTCTGAGTCCTGTTGTGGAAAGATAAGGAGGGACGATCGGAAATCGCTCCCTGATATGTAATTGGACACGTATAGTGATGATGTGATATGATTTTTTTAAACAATCTGTTCTTGACAAAATGGGGCAGAAGAATTCGTTCCATTATATGTAATAATTGTGTTCTTAGTACTTTGAACAAAGGGTTCCACGTGGAAATCCTTTCCTTTAATGTGAACAATCATGGTTTTAAACAAAGCAAATTATCGAATGTAATGCAAACACTGTATTGAAACTTTGTAGATTCTGTTAATGGTATTTTTCCTCAAGTTCCAGTGAAATGTATTATGGGAAGAGTGACTGTTGATTAC
>JADBJO010014273.1:7500-15000 GCA_016801955.1 Conus betulinus | reverse complement strand
TTTTTTCCTGCCAAACAGCCGGCACTGGCAATCCACATGAAACAGTCAACGTCCAGGCATCGAGAGGCATCCCGTCAGAGGAGACACTGCACTGCTGTCAAATCCCTATGGTAGTGTTCAATGGTGCCTGTTCTAATTAAGCTTATGCAGGACATCAACGTCTAAGCCACCTACTGAAATAAATAATTGCTTACCTGCGGAGACAGCGTGAGTAAATGTACCGTTCCGGAGAGCACCAAGACGCCTGTCTAATGACAATCCTCATACTCTTCTTGATACCAGCCACCTCAATACGAACTCACCAAGGGCATAGACATGGAGAGCAAATCCAAACTGAGGTCACTCTCAGAACAGGGCATTAAGGGCCACAGAGTTCAATACTTTTGTGCACTGCTGGTCAATGAGGATAGAAATGATGAAGATGGTGACAGGGAACACTTCCTTTGTGTGTAATCTCCGGGCTGATCACAGCTATGGTTAATGCTAAAGAATTAAAGAGGGTACACGGTGAGAAATGAATATACATATATAAAATCAGGATAAATTGTTAAAGCATTCATAAACATCAAACGTGAGAAAAGCGTGAGCACGCGTGCACACGCGCGCAAACACACACATACGCACGCACGCACGCACGCACGCACGCACGCACGCACGCACGCATGCACGCACGCACGCACGCACTCACGCACTCACGCACACACACACACACACACACACACACACGCGCGCGCGCGCGCGCGCGCGCGCGCGCGCGCGCGCGCGCAGAGAGAGAGAGAGAGAGAGAGAGAGAGAGAGAGAGAGAGAGAGAGACAGAGAGAGACAGACAGACAGACAGACAGACAGACAGACAGACAGACAGAGACAGAGACACAGAGAGAGAGAGAATCAGAAACGATCATCGATTCAGAGAGTCCCACACGAGGTATGTAGGTGGTGGAATGCAACAGTGTTGACAAATTATCTGTTGCTTGCAACAACTTCGGCTTGACAATCAATACGAAAAAGACTGAAGTGATGCACCAGCGAGCCCCAGGAAAGCCATACGTTGAGCCAGTCATCACCATCACTGGACAGCAACTGAATGCGTTGGATAAGATCACCTACCTAGGCAGCACTCTGTCCAGAAACGTTGTCATCAACGATGAGGTGAATGCCCGGCTCGCCAAAGCTAGTGCCGCTTTTGACAGACTCCACAAAAAAAACGTATGGAACAGGAGAGACATCACCCTAGAGACCAAGATAGGAAAACGCTCTCATGGAGGCCAGAAGAAAACGTTCAAAGACAACCTCAAATCTTCCCTGAAGGCCTTCAACATCAGCCACACAACATGGGAGCAGACTGCCCAGGACAGAGACGGGTGGCGATCAGTTGTCCGCAAAGGTGCAGAAACCTGTGAAAGTAACAGAATTGCTGCAGCTGAGCAGCGCAGGATGATCAGGAAGACCAGTGTCAACAGATCTCCACTGCCGCCACCATCCCCTGTCCATACTGTGATAGGTCTTTCCGGGCGCAGATCGGCCTGACCAGCCATCTACGCACTCACCCCCGATCCCAGATGACTAGATGGTCTTCGTCGTCTCGACGGACAAGATAGGCACATCTATGTCATAGTCAGGATGCTGCTGATACTACCTGCTTCCTACTTCTCCCTCGCTGTTGTGTTCATCTGATGATTCACTACTCCAACATTTATTCTCATGTTTTGACTTCCACCTGCAGTCATCATTCCTTGAAACCTACTTTTATACAAACTGACAGCTATTTTTTTTTCCCATCCAAGTAACTTCTCCTTCATTCTTTTAGAATCCCCAACCACAGACATAGACTTGCTTATGTTCACTTATTTTTATATCACGTTCCTCAGTTTCCCTTTCGTAGTTCTGATTACCCTGTTTGGGAGTCTTCTAGCTTCTGATGTGTTGAACATACTAAACGCATAAGCTGTGTTCTATGTTAGACGCCGTAGGTGGATACCCACAACCACAGGAATCTGTGACGACGACGTGTTTCCAGATTAGGAAGCGAAAGTTGATTCTACTTGGGCAGAACCAAATTAGTCCGCTTGGTTTCATAAGGATAGGATTATTGTACATTTGAAAGTCGTCCTTTTCATCCCATTTCTCTCATACCCGTCTCCCAACCCTATCTCCACTAGGTCATTTTGATGCTGAAAGAGGACTTGTCAACCTTCGTGTATTGATCCCTACAATGTGTTTATTACCGCTCTTCATTTGTCCTCGTCCTGTCTGAAGAAGACTGATGAGTCCATGTTCATTACTTCATCGTTTGTTGCCTTCATTTGGCCATGCCATGAAGCAACATTTATTTTCATGTAATACAGTAAATACCAAGAAAAATATTCGATACTTCAACACATGTATCATTTTAGTACACGCACGGAAGAAAATGACTTTACGCCGAAACCAAGGTGCAGAAGAGGTTATTGGCTTTCAATGGCTAACCAGAGTATACACCGATATACTTGCCAACCCAAACACTGAAGGATGACGGGGAGGGGGAGGGGATGGTAAACGTAAAACTCCTGAAAGAACAGGAAGCCTGTTCAAATACAGCTGATCTTAAAACACCTGTACATCTCATACTTAAAAATAAATTGAAAACAGTCAAATATCCCCAACAAGGCAAAGAGAGAAACAAAGAAATAAAGAAGTAATGAAAGGGGGTGTGGTAGAGGCCAGTGGGAGAAGATGAGAGAGAGAGAGAGAGAGAGAGAGAGAGAGAGAGAGAGAGAGAGAGAGATGAGAGAGAGAGAGAGAGAGAGAGAGAGAGAGAGAGAGATGCACATCAAATGTGTTAAGAAAATATACGATAGTGGGTTCCAACCCCGCAGAGGATTCGTATACATAATGCTCATCTTCTCTTTTTCTTCAGCACCACCACTAAGTGTATGCAGTTCACACACACACACACACACACACACACACACACACACACACACACACACACACCACACACACACACACCACACACTCACACACACACACACACACACACACGAAAAGGTGCTCCATCCAGGAAGAAATCACTACAACACTGCAACGCTGATTCTTGGACACCCCAAGAGGAAATATCAGGACTAATTTGACTGCGGTGTTATTCAATCTAACACGAAAGGATGACTGCAGGTGGAAGTCAAAACATGAGAATACATGTTGGAGTAGTGAATCGTCAGATGAACACAACAAACAACCGACATCAGTGCATTATCCTGTGTTTGATATTACTTGTCTGTATGTTCATTCTTTGATCAAACGCGAAAGGGAATCGGAAAATATGTGACAACCGCCTTGGGATCTCACTTCTCTCCCTCGCTGGAAAGATTCTGGCCAGAATCCTATTGAACGGCCTCAATCAGCACCTGGAGCAAGGCTTACTACCTGAGAGCCCCGATGCGGATTCGGAGGGATCACAGCACTGCGAGCATGATTTTCGCTGTATGGCAACTGCAAGAGAAATATGAGGAGCAGAATGCCATCCATTACACCACATTTGTAGATAAGACATTCGACACTGTCTGCCATGAAAGGCTGTGAAAGATCATGGCCAAGTTTGTATGCCCCTCGAAGTTTATCTCAATGGTCAGGCAGTTTAATGACGGTATGCAGACAAGAGTCCAATATCATGTAGAGCACTCACAGCCACTACCTGTTTCAAATGCTGTCAAGCAGGGCTGCAGGGATGTTTTCCGAGATGTGACATCAGAGTTAGCTTTAAATACCGGACTGATGGAAAGCCCTTCAACATGATGAGGCTACAAGCCAAAACCAAGGCTCAGGAAAAGACTAACTATGACTTTCTCTTTGCCGATGACTGCGAACTGAATGCTGCTACATAGTCAGACATGCAAGAGAGTATGAGCCTGTTTGTCAAGGCCACTTCAGGCTCACAATCAGAATGAAGTAGACTGAAATAAGGCATCAGCAATGTCCTGCAGCCACTTACATAAAGCCAAACATCGCAGTCAACGGCCAGAAACAAGAGGATAAACATATGTGTCGGTTTAAAAAAAAAAAAAAAAAAAAAAAAAAAAAGAGCAAGCACCACTTTTCAGAGTTTTCAGACTGGCTCACCTCTGTCTGCTCTGTCCACTCAGCAACAGACTACCAACGTGAGTATTGGCCTGATCAGCCAGCTTCATACGCACACAACCTGTAATGGACCGTATTTCGTCCGGTCCCAGATTTTGGTTACACGTTTGACCGGAACAGGTAAACCCGTAAAACCGGTTGACCTGTCTACTTAACAGCTACTCACTTTCGTTTTGTGTAAGTCAGGTGAGCGAAGACTGTCCTTCAGTCTCCGCAGAGCCACCGGCCAAGCAACCGTTTCAGAGAGCCGAAGGGAGACTGAGGGCAGGTTTTCGCTGTCAGTCAGGTATATATGTTGATAACTGAATTGAAATTAGGATTTGTATTAATTTTTTTTTTTTTTTTTTTTTTTTTTTTTACAGGTGGTTGGGAACTTTCCTGTGCTTAGTAAAGGCCTAAAAATGTTTGATTGTTCCCTTGATATATCTTATGATTTGACAAAAAACAAAGGGTGACAGTAGGAAATTGTAGTTAATGTGAGCCGAGATGAGGATGAGGAGAATGGAGAGTGAGTAGAAAGAAGAAATAATATGTATACTGATATGTGATGGGAAAAAAAAATTCTAGTGGAATCACTGTATTATTGGGAAAAAAAATGTTGTTTATCTTTTCCCTAGAGTATTATAATGATGTGACTGTTGGTGAGCTCTGGAACTGTGCAATTAAAATTAGTGTGCAGAAATTACCAGAAAATATATTTTGATTCCTGGTGTGGACAGATAAAAAGGGACGAATGGAAAACGTTCCTTGATATGTATTTAGACACGTCAAGTGATAATGATGAACATCCTTCTGTTGGTCAAAAGGGAAGAACGAAAATCGTTTCTTGAAATGTAGTTTGGCATGTCTAGTGGTGATGTGATACGACACAAGCATGCTTTTTTGATAAAATGAGACAAACGGAGTTCGTTTCTTTATATGTGATAATTGTATTCTTGGTACTTTGAAAAAGGGGTTCCACGTGGAATCCTTTCTTTAAATGTAGACAGTTATGGCGTTAATTAAGATCATCTTCTATTGTAATGCACCCACTGTATTGAAACTTTGTAGATTATGTTAGGGGCATGTTACCCGAAGTTCCAGTCACATGCATTATGGGAGAGAGTGACTATCAATTACAAACAGGAACGATAAATGTGTTGGAAGTAGACTAGATAATCAAGGTAGCTATCAGTTCCCCCAGGGGTTGGTGAAGCCCGTGTCCGACCTGGAACTGATTGCCATCCGGGTGTGGGGTGCAGCCTGTGCCCAGCCCCTGTCGCTACCCTGCTGGGGTATTGAGAGGCTGACCGAGGGTCAGTAGACATCGCGTGTGCACTGCCAACCAGGTGTGGGGTGCAGCACGAGCCAGCCACCGTCTCTACCCTGGGGGGGGGGGGGGGGGGGGGGAGGGGGGGGGGGGGGGGAGGGGTCCGTGATGGGATCCTGTCCGTGGAGGTCAGCAAGGAGCTGCTTTAGAGTTCGTCGGGACGACGACTTGTGTTTCTTCTGCTGTGCAGGAGTTCCTGGAAGGACTCCAGGAACTACCTCTGTGAACGGTTTCGTTTTCCGTCGTGTCGACGTGTGTCTTTGTGTGTGGGAGTTCCTGGAAGGACTCCACGAACTCTTTTGTGTGAGTGACTCCTGATCTGTGTGAAGACTGTGTGATTCAGGCCGGACGCGGCCAAGTGCATAGACTGTCCGTGATGACACTGCTGTGGGTGCCAGCCTGGCTTTTTGTGTGAAAAGAATGGTGTTGTTTTGACTGTGTAGTACCTAGTGTTGTTGTACGCCCTTTGGTCGTGGCGTAAAGTATTTGATATACCTGATTGTCCTTATTATGTATTACGCCCTTGTTTTGATCTGATGGTTCAGGCAGCAAAAAAAAAAAAAAACGTAGAATCTTAATTTGTTGCCTGGCTATCTATGTTCGTGTGGTGCAGGTGTGTGTAGAGAAAAAGTCGTACACGCATCCAAACTTCTTCAGGTGAGAGTCAGACAGCAAAATACGCACGGCACACCATCCGTAACCACCCCCCCCCCCCCCTCCCAGTGATAGCAAAGGTCGTGGTTATCTTCGCCGTGACATGATACCGTGACAATTTTAAGAACCAACAAACGAACGAAATGTGACGCAGAATGTCTTTGGGACTGATGACATCAAATGAAAGATAACTAATGTCTATTAAAGCATATTGGTGAGCGCACAAATACGTTCCCATCTTCCTACTTCACCATGGCCTGCACATCTAACATTACCCATTCCCATTAGGGAAAGGAGGGGTGGAATGTCGGACGTAGTGGGCAGCTTTTGTGGGAAAGAAATAGACATGGGTGTGCTAATGTGTTTGTTTGGGGTATTAGTCGTTCTGATCATAATTTCCGAAGGCAAGGTGTGGCTTCCATTTAATACCATGAAAATGAACGAGGACAAGCCTTTGTCACCAACACTATTCCACCAATTCAATGTCTTTTTCTCCCCTAGATACCAACCAGAGAGCGTCCATATCATGTTCTGCAGAAATGTGCCAGGAGTACATAAAACAATATGAAGTTACCTGTGTGTTGCAGTGCTGGGCAGGTATCTCATCCTTTTAGCCTCTGATTGCCAAGTAATCTCGTTTTGGGTTCATATAGGTGGATCAATGGAAGACAGCTACCTGACACAAGCCTGTATTGATATACAAAAAAATTGCCTGGATAAACTCCGTAAAACAGTTGCTACAGTTAGTAGCTTTCTCTCACAACTCTCGGAAAACCAGGGTTCTGTCAACTCGAAGTGATGTAGGTATTTCATTATAACGAAATTTCAGTAGTCATAATATCTTCAGTTCTGACATACATAAAAATGGGATTCTTCAAGACTTTTACTTTACAACGAATTGTGACATCACATATACCCCAAACGTATTCAGTACCCTGCAAGAATGCTAAATACAGAACAGCTATAAGTCGTCTACAAATAAGTACACGTGGACTTTGAAATCGAGAGGGAGCGCTTCTGCGGCATTCCAATACAAGAAGGGACATGTAAATTCAATATAAGAAGGGACATGAAAAGTGTATGATATTGTGGGGACATGTAAATTGTATAATGTTGTGGTGAATAAACTACGTACTTTGTTTGTTTGTTTGTTTGCTTTTGCTTGTTGCTTGTTTAATAACTGGTTCAGGTATGATGATTTGAATGTCGTTTAATTATCATTCTTAAGCCACAGTTTCATCCTCATTGCCCAAAGGAATTAGTTAAAATGCCTGATAACAGCGTATTTTCAATCTTCAAGTTCCATATGAACGTCAGCTTATTTTCGACTTGAAGTGTGCGTGCGTATGTGCGTGCGTGCGTGCGTGCGTGCGTGTGTGTGTGTGTGTGTGTGTGTGTGTGTGTGTGTGTGTGTGTGCGTGTGT
>JADBJO010014273.1:0-2500 GCA_016801955.1 Conus betulinus | reverse complement strand
ACGCAAATCAAAAGACCATGCTGTAAATAACTTTGGCTGAAAGCTCATTGACCTTTTAAAAACAAACATGTTTATTGTACATGGGAGAACAGAGCAAGACAAAACAGTGCAAGATTACCTGTACAGCTAACAGAGGGATGAGTGTCATTGATTATTCATTTGTTTCCCAAACAATGTATGACTGTATTTTGGACATGTTTGTCGTAGACATATCTGAATCTGACCATTTTCCTATTGTTTTGCTTCTCAATGATAATACGCGTGAAAGCTACGAAGAAACTGAGGATGAAAAATAGTGTTAGTATGGAATACAAGTTACATTTTAAAGTAAGAAGTCAAAGTTTAGAAGCCTTTACTGATTATCTTCAAATCAACGTAGTCCATGAACAAGCAAACTTCTTTGAAGCATTACCTCAAAATGTTGATGAAGGCACAGGATATGTTGTCGGTCTAATGCAAAAGGCAGCTGAACAAATGCAATCAAGACCAAAAAAGCAATGTTCGTACAATCAATCACCTTGGTGGGACAAGGATTGTGACAAGGTTAAACAAGAGAAATACATGTATCTACGTATATGCGGACAAAACTGATATCGGGAAGGACTTAGAAAGCTATCGTGACCACAAAAAAAAAAAAAAAAAAAAAAAACCATTCAAGTTTTTGCAAATCGAAAAAAGATGAAAGAGACAAAAACGTATCATAGATGAATCAAACGAAGCATGCGCACACCCCCGAACTCTAAATCATTTTGGCAAAAGAGATAAAGTCTGTTACAGCCAGCAATTCAAAAAGATCAAATACGATTACACCAAAACAAATGGTATGAATATTTTAAAAACTTACTGTCACCCGAACAAAAATGTACATGATGAAGATTTTGAACAAGAAATTTCTGGTACATTACAGGATCACTGTTCTGAAACTTGTGAAGAGTGTCATAACTTTGATCAATATCAAATATCAGAAACTGAGATATTCAAAGCAATTAATGCAATGAAGAAGGGTAAAGCTGCCGGGCAGATAGCTTGCCACTGACCTGTTCCATGCAGGAGCAAACGTACTCATTAAGTTTCTACACCCCTTGTTCAATAAAGTGTTTAGTAGCGGAACTTGCCCCAAAAGCTGGACAAAAGCAGTAATCTTTCCCTTACATAAAAAAAGGGTGATCGAGGTTGTGTTGATAGCTACAGAAGTATTTCTATGCTGAATGTGCTTAGTAAAAAAATATAATACAGTGATTAATAACAGATTGACTCAATATTGTGATGAACATGAAACTATCCCTGAAGCCCAAAGCAGGCTTCCAGAAAGGCTCTAGTACAATAGACAACATATTTTCTCTCCAATTTCTCGTGCAAAAATACTTAAGCAAACAAGGTGGACGATTTTAGTCGCTATTTGTAGACTTTTCAAAATCGTTCGACTGTGTAAATAGAAGTAAACTTCTTTACATTCTGCTGTCCAGAGGGATCCATAGTAAACTGTTTGGCACAATTCAAGGTATGTATAAGAGTGTGATGGCAGTTGTGTGTGTTAGAGATAAGATTACCGAATAGTTTGAGTGCTTATCTGGTGTTAGGCAAGGTTGTGTTTTGAGTCCCCTTTTGTTTTCTGTATTTCTATCTGAACTTTAGACAGAGTTAATTGGTTGTGGTGCACACGGGGTATTGATATACTGGGAGATCCGTTGGGTATTTCCCTCCTTATGGACGCTGATGACATTGCCATTGTTGCTGACACTGTTCTAGACCTACAGAAGAAGATCGACTGTCTAGAAAAATATTGTAAGAGATGGGGTCTGAAGGTACACATGGATATGACTAAAGTAGTTGCATTCAAAAATGGAGGATTTAACAAAAAAAGTGAAAAATGGAATCTAAACGATCCAGAGATAAAGATTGAATGTTGCTATAATTATCTGGGGGGGGGGGGGGGGGGGGGGTTTTTCATCTACCTTGAAATGGACAAAGAATGTAGAAGCTCTTTCTGGTAAAGCCCTTAGAGATTATATTTAGAGGTTATATTTCAGATTTAGAAACTTCCACTGGACATGGTTTTCAAACTATTTGATACAAAAATTAAGCCCATTCTATTATATGGATCGGAAATTTGAGGATTTAAAAAATATGATGCTATAGAAAAAAGTGCAAGTTAAGATATGTAAAATGATACTCGATGTAGGTAGGGATGTGAAAATGATGTAGCTTAAAGTGAATGTGGAAGATTTCCTATCTTGATTGACACTCAAACTCGTCTCATCAAATACTGGTGCAGACTCATTACCATGCCAAACAACAGATACTCCAAACAGTGTTATGATATGCTGCATGCACATGATTTAGCTGGCAGAAAGAACTGGGCATCAGAAATCAGACTTCTTCTATGCAAGTGTGGATTTGGTCAGGTGTGGGCTCTGCAAAACCCTGGAAATAATACATTCTTTCTTGAAGAGTTTAGGAATGGGCTGAAAGATATGTCGCAACAAATTTGGCATGATTC
>JADBJO010014272.1:45000-48398 GCA_016801955.1 Conus betulinus | reverse complement strand
TCATCTCCACTAATCCCAGTTGGCTAGCCGCAGTCAACCCTGAGCGACGTTCTGCTCTGATTGGTCATGAACTTGCCAGACTATACATAGACATTGCTGCATTAAGTGAAGTCCGCTGTTTAGAGGAGGGTAGCCTTAAAGAACACGGCGCCGGTTACACCCTCTACTGGTCTGGCAAATCTGCAGCAGAAAAAAAAACACCTTTCGGGAGTTGGCTTCATGGTCAGAGTTTCCATTGCCTCCAAGCTAGAACACCTGCCAGCGGGGGGCACTCTGATCGGTCATGTCATTGCGCCTACCTTTGCATGGCAACCAGTCTGCGACATGTTTAGTATGTATGCCCCAACTCTACTTGCTGAGACTGCAGAAAAGGGAAAGATTCTACAGCGACCTGCGCAACCTCGTACAGAGCACCCTGCAGAAGCCTGGAAAGGAGACCTCAGCAATCACGGTGTTGGAAACTGCAACGACAACGGGCGACTGCTGTTGGAGTTTTGCGCCGAGCTGCAACTCTCCATCACAACTACCAACTTTCAGCAGGAGGACAGTCTCAAGACAACCTGGATGCATCCTTGGTCCAAACATTGGCACCTCCTAGACTACGTCTTAGTGCGCCAGCGAGACCTAAAGGACGTCTTGCATACCCGAGTGATGCCCAGTGCAGAGTGTCAGACAGACCACCGCCTCGTACACTGCAAGCTGCGGCTCCACTTTAAACCCAGACCCTTGGAGAGGAGGCGTCCCACGCAAGAAAATCAACATCAGTGGCGTACAGTCGGCTTAAGTGAAAGCTGACTTCCAGTCGAACCTACAGTCGAGGCTAGAAGACCCCAAACAGTCCACTAATCCCTCCCCTGACGAACTCTGGGAACACCTGAAATCCTCCATCCTACAGACATCTGAAGAAGTCCTTGGGTTCGCTACCAAAAAGAACAAAGACTGGTTTGACGAGAACAGCCAGGAGATACAGAAGTTGCTGGAGAAGAAGAGATTTGTGCACCAAGCACACCTAGCTCAGCCAGGTTGCCCTGGGAAGAAAGCCACATTCCGCCTTGCCTGTAGCAACCTCCAGCGCATGCTTAGAGTTATGCAAAACGAATGGTGGAATACCATCGCTGAGAAAACTCAGCTTTGTGCTGACACTGGTAACTACAGAAGGTTCTACGAAGCCTTAAAGGCGGTGTACGGCCCTCGTACCAGGTCCAGAGTCCCCTGCGCAGCGCAGACGAACAAGTGCTACTCACAGACATGGCATCCTCCTGAGCCGCTGGTTGGAGCATTTTCAGGCACTCTTCAGCGCTGACCATACAGTCCAAGACGCAGCAAACTCAGCGTATCCCGCGACATCCAGTCAAGGCTGAACTTGATGAGGTGCCGACACTGGAGGAGATCACCAAAACCATCCAACAGCTAAAGTGCGGCAAGGCTGCAGGAGTTGACGGCATACCACCAGAGATCTGGATCCATAGAGGCCCTTCTCTCCACATCAAACTCCATGAGATGCTGTCATGCTGTTGGGAGCAAGGCAAACTTCCACAAGATCTCCGCGAGTGCAGTCATCACACTTTGTATAAAAACAAGGGAGAAAAGTCAGACTGCTCCAACTACCGCGGCATCACCTTGCTCTCAATCGCAGGCAAAATCCTCGCCAGGGTTTTGCTGAACAGACTGATCCCCACCATCGCCAACGAACACCTTCCTGAGAGCCAGTGTGGCTTCAGAGCCAACAGGAGCACTACCGACATGGTATTTGTCCTCCGCCAGCTCCAGGAGAAGTGCCGCGAGCAGAACAAGGGACTCTTCATCATCATGTTTGTCGATCTCACTAAAGCTTTCGACACTGTGAGCAGGAAAGGTCTTTGGCAAATTCTGGAAAAAACTGGGCTGTCCACCAAAATTCTAAAGCATGATCATCCAGCTGCATGAAGACCAAAAACGGGCAGGTTAGACCCAACAGTGTCCTCTCGGAGCCATTCTCCATCTCAAACGGCGTCAAGCAGGGCTGTGTTCTAGCTCCGACACTCTTCAGCATCTTTTTTAGCATGATGCTCCAGCAGGCCCTTGAAGACCTTGAAGACGAAGACGGCGTCTACATTCGCTACCGCACTGATGGCAGCCTGTTCAAACTGCGGCGACTACAGGCCCACACAAAGACGCTGGGCAACTGATCCAAGAGCTCCTTTTCGCAGACGATGCTGCCCTTGTTGCTCACAGAGAAGCAGCTCTACAAAGGCTAACTTCCTGCTTTGCAGAGGCTGCACAGCTCTTTGGACTGGAAATTAGCCTGAAAAAGACAGAAGTCCTGCATCAGCCTGCACCCCGAACAGAGTTTCACTCTCCTCACATCACAGTTGGCCAGACAGAGCTGAACACAGTCCACCAGTTCAGCTATCTGGGGTGCACCACATCTTCAGATGCCAAGCTTGATAAAGAAATTGACAACAGACTGGCCAAAGCAAACAGTGCATTCGGAAGACTCTACAAACGAGTGTGGAACAACCGGCATTTGAAACAAAGCACCAAGATCAGCGTGTTTCGTGCAGTCGTACTGACCACACTCCTGTACGGCTCAGAGTCGTGTGTCCTTTACCGTCACCACCTGCGATTCCTTGAACGCTTCCAGCAGCGCTGCCTCCGCACAATTCTCAACATCCATTGGAGTGACTTTACCACCAACGTCGAAGTCCTCGAAAGAGCGGAGGTCTCAAGTATAGAGGTTCTACTGCTGAAGTCCCAACTGCGCTGGGCAGGGCACGTCTCCAGGATGGAGGATCACCACACCTGCCAAAAAATTGTCCTCTACGGAGAGTTGTCCACTGGCCTTCATAATAGAGGAGCGCCTAAAAAGCGCTACAAAGACAATCTGAAGAAAAGCCTCAGTACCTGTCACATCGACCACCGCCAGTGGTCAGACCTCGCTGCCGACCGTGGCGCCTGGAGAAGCACCATTCACAAGGCTGCATCCTCGTTTGAAGCCTCCCGCAGAGAAAGTCTCCGAGAAAAGAGGCAAAGGAGGAAAGCACGCCAGGCTGCAGCAGCTCAAGAACCACCGGACCCGACGCTGACCTGTGGCCGCTGTGGCAGATCATGCCAGTCCCACATAGGACTCATCAGCCAGCAGCACGCCTGCAACCAACGTGGACAACCCCCTCAATAATCTTCATCTGCGAAGCCAAGCCAAGAACTGTCGTCCTAATTATTGTTTTAATAGTTTTCGTCGTTATATTTGTCCATGTTGTTCTTATTCTCATGCTTAGTTTTGTCGTTCCTTCTGTCCTTATTGTTGTTGTAATTGCTCCTCTTGTCCTCTGTGTTGTTGCAACAATTGTTGTTGTTATAGTTGTTATGCCTGCTGTCCTTATTGCTGTTGATATTGTTGTTGATCCTGTTGTCATTAT
>JADBJO010014272.1:10000-37500 GCA_016801955.1 Conus betulinus | reverse complement strand
AGATGAATTATACAGCAAAGCGTTTGTAGAGCTCACCAGAGCATGCTTTTACATTCAAAGTGTATGTACACTCTCAGAGTGTGCATGCACAATGACATAGCTTTAGCAGAGTGCACCTGCACATTCTAGTACATGCACATATGCATGTACACAACCTATTGGACATATTCTGTGTTTGCTCTCTCTCTCCCTAACGCATACAGATACACATGCATGTGCTAGCAGTAAACATGGCAAAGGAGAAAAAGAGCTTCCACCTGCAGGATAAATTCCTCTATGATAAAAGATGTCTTTTGTGCTGCTGTCAAAACTCATCACTCACACATCTTTTGCACAACCCTCTTTACAACGTCTGTGGTTGTACATGTACGGAGGTTAAATCTAAAATTTGGCCTCTGTAAATTCAAGCATTGAAATCAACAGAAGGTGTTATTGTATTAAGCTTTGACAAGACCAGAAAGATAAAGGTATCAAGATTTACAATGAGAGTTACTGTTTTGTAGTGAACTGTATGCTGTTGTGTTGACTGTGAACATCAGTTAAATTCAAATGAACTCTCACAGTTTACCAACCAAACAAAGAACGAGACCAAGGTTTACAAACGGTATGTCATTATCTTCCTTTATTCTAGCTTTCACATCGTCTTCCACCCACATATACACACACATGCACAAATACACAAACAGAGTACTGCCATCTCCTGTCCATCACACATCACAATCATCCCCTTCATCCTCAATGATGTCAGCCACAATGGGCTGTCCTGTTCTTCCACTGCATGAAGCATACACCCCTGTCACTCCTGTCACCCTTCCTCCCTCTGATGTGGACAAACAAGAGCTGTTAGGTAACCAGTCCCTTACTTCTCACCCACCACCATCAAATGGGACCACCGGACCACCACTGTTCACTTTCCACTGTGACAGGGTCAGGATGCTACAGTCAGTGTGTTCATTCATTACGGTAACTTAACATGTTAACTTAATAATACCTGAGGGAGCTCAGTGAAGTCCAGATTCCTATAGCCTTGCGAGATCTTGTGTATGGTTTGCCCTTTGAGACATTAAACATTTGTGGCACATGACAAATTCTCTAGCAAATCCATTCATACAGGTAAAGTAAAACCACAAGGGGGAAAAAAGTTAAAAAAAAAAAAAAAAAAAAAAAAAAGTGATGCTGTATGCTGAAATTCAAACACTCATTGTGTGGACAGCACCTAATTTCACACACAGGTAAATCAGTGGTAATAACAAGTAATACAATGTGATCTCAACACACCTTACACTCTCTCTTCCTCGTTTTCCCTCTCCCAATTCATCAGTACGCTCAGAAGCATGTCACACTGAAAATGCACATTGTAACATCTCCTGCATACTCACACACGAAACATCAACATGAAAATAAGAAACACTTGACAGCAGATACTACGCATACTACATACTACGCATAGTATCAAGCAACACTTATGTGTGAAGACAAATGACTTGTTGAAGAGTCAAATCAATTAACACATTTCATGATTGTGCTGATTGTGCCTTATCACTTGTGGACCCTAGTCATAACCGAGCCATGTAACATGAACACAGACTCGTGTAGATTTAACACACTCTCTGAAACCTCAATCTCATAGACAGAATCATGTATACACCTTGGACACCGCTATCCCTTGTCCTTGCCCCTGCCCTACCCCCCTACAGACAAAACAACACACACACACACACACACACACACACACACACACACACTGATGTTTTTCACTCTATCAGTGTTTCATTCTATCTCCACTCCTCTCTCAAACAAAAAGAGAGGAAAACGAAATAGCAAATGTCACATTGCTCCTTTATATTGACGTGTACTATATCACATTACACACACATCCCTACAAGTGCACAAGCACAAAAGCAAAAAAGCTTTTAAAAAAAAGGTACTTGTACATCTGAAATACAAAGTTAAAATCCAGTCTCTCTTTAAAAAAAACAACAACAAAAAAAAAAAAAAACCCAGGAGAGGGGCTGGGGGAAGCAGGGACTGTATATTTAGTGATAAGAATAGAAGAACAAAAACAAAAACAAACAAAAAAAAAAAAAAAAAAAAAAAACTGTCAAATCCACATACACGTTTATAAAGTCGATCTTTTCACAGAGGTACTTAAGTCGTGAACATCCCTTTGAATTTACACAAAGACCAAACATTTGGCATACTCCATTGGCCTTTCTTTTCCAGTAAACCCATGGTTTGGCAGATGTAGAGCAGCATCCATGGAAGCTAGTTAAGCAGTTTGCAAGACATCACTGACTAGGCATGAACACACAAGGTACCCCTATCATCCCCACCCCACCTGACCACCCCTTTGCCACTCAACACATTTGAAAATTTCTCCAATTCTTTTGAAAGCAGAGTCCAGTACAGCCATTTTTCTTCCATGCTGTCATCAACGCTTGTTCACATTAACCCTGTTTACCATGACAGGCAATGTTACGGTTTCCCTTTGACAAGAATATCCATGACAGGGCAATGTCACAGTATCCCTAAGACCAACAGGTCACGACAAGACCATGTCAGTATCATATGACTAAAAGGTCATGACAGGACAATGTCACAGTATCCTAGAACCAGTAGGTCACTACAGGACAATGTCACAGTATTCTAGGACCAACAAGTCACAACAAGACAATGTCACAGTACTAACAGGTCATGACAGGACAGTGTCACAGTACTCTAGGACCCATAGGTCACAACAGGACAATGTCACAGTATTCTAGGACCAATAGGTCACAGCAGGACGATGTCACAGTATTCTTGGACCAACAGGTCATGACAGGACAATGTCACAGTATTCTAGGACCAACAGGTCATGATAGGACAATGTCACAGTATTCTAGGACCAACAGGTCATGACAGGACAATGTCACAGTATTCTAGGACCAATAGGTCATGACAGGGCAATGTCACAGTATTCTAGGACCAACAGGTTATGACAGGACATTGTCACAGTATGCTAGGAGTAGGTCATGACAGGACAATTTCACAGTATTCTAGGATCAACAGGTCATGACAGGACAATTTCACAGTATGCTAGGACCAACACAGGTCATGACAGGACAATGTCACAGTATTCTAGAACCAATAGGTCATGACAGGACAGTGTCACAGTATTCTTTGACCAGTAGGTCACTACATGACAATGTCACAGTATTCTAGGACCAATAGGTCATGACAGGACAATGTCACAGTATTCTAGGACCAATAGGTCATGACAGGACAATGTCACAGTATTCTAGAACCAATAGATCATGACAGGACAGTGTCACAGTATTCTTGGACCAGTAGGTCACTACATGACAATGTCACAGTATTCTAGAACAATAGGTCATGACAGGACAATGTCACAGTATTCTTGGACCAGTAGGTCACTACATGACAATGTCACAGTATTCTAGGACACAATAGGTCATGACAGGACAATGTCACAGTATTCTAGGACCAACAGGTCATGACAGGACAATGTCACAGTATTCTAGGGACCAACAGGTCATGACAGGACAATGTCACAGTATTCTAGGACCAATAGGTCACAACAGGACAATGTCACAGTATTCTAGGACCAATAGGTCATAACAGGACAATGTCACAGTATTCTAGGACCCAGTAGGTCACAACAGGACAATGTCACAGTATTCTAGGACCAATAGGTCATGACAGGACAATGTCACAGTATGCTAGGACCAATAGGTCATGACAGGACAGTGTCACAGTACCCTTAGGACCAACAGGTCATGAAGGACAATGTCGCAGTATGCTAGGACCAACAGGTCATGGACAGGACAATGTCACAGTATTCTAGGACCAATAGGTCATAACAGGACAATGTCACAGTATCCTTGGGACCAGTAGGTCATGACAGGCTAATGTCACAGTATTCTAGGACCAATAGGTCATGACAGGACAATGTCACAGTATTCTAGGACCAGTAGGTCACAACAGGACAATGTCACAGTATTCTAGGACCAATAAGTCATGAAAAGACAATATTATAGTATCCTAGAACCAGCAGGTCATGACAGGACAATGTCACAGTATCCCTAGGACCAATAGGTCATGACAGGACAATGTCACAGTATGCTAGGATCAACAGGTCATAACAGGACAATGTCACAGTATCCTAGAACCAATAGGTCATGACAGGACAATGTCGCAGTATGCTAGGACCAATAGGTCACCAACAGGACAATGTCACAGTATTCTAGGACCAGTAGGTCATGACAGGGCAATGTCACAGTACCAGTCAGTACAAACATGAGTTAATCTGACAATAAATTGGTTTCAGTCAGTCAGTCACAGTTCCTCTTGAACAAATGGGTTATGATTGAGGATAGTATCTGTCATTTTTAGCATGAGGTAATAAAAAAAAAAGGATGAAAAATATTTCAGATTACACTTCTCAGAAAGCTAATATGATTGATCATGTTGACAGAATATCAATTGAAGTAAAAAAGAAAAGAAAAGCACCGAGTTTAGATATACTAAAAAGGAAAAAAAAAAAAGAAAAACAAGAACTGTGTTTATTTTTTTTATTTTTTTTTGAAGGATGATATCCTACCACCAACAACTGAAAATTGAATAATAGATAAAAACCAAACTCATGAACATGAATGGTCATGCTTCCCATTATGCTTGTTAAAGAAGAACACACTGGTCAGTTTCCATGGAAGAAGTATATCTTAATGTCTGTCCTTTGCATCAAGGGATTTCACAATGTGAAGGAATGTCTGCAAACATCCTTTCTTTTCAAAAAACACAGAAACACACCGCTTTTATCACATTCCTCGTTTAAAACCCTCCACCTGTAACCTTCCCTCCTTCCGTCGCTTCGCCCTTCAGCCTGGATTTGCCTGCCCCCCCCCTCATCTCCCATTCACACGGGCGACTGACGAAGCTGGCGTCAAAGTAGCCAGCATGTACAGTGGCAAAACCAGATTGTCAATCTGGGAGACAAAGGCCTCAAAGACGGCTGACCCTGTGTGACGGCCAGCAAGGCACTGAACCACGAAAACCCTTCCAGCACACCTGCGAAGAACAGAAGACAAACAAGGCGTTTAAGTTGGTTGCAGACTGAGATGACTGCAGGTGGAAATTGAAATAGATTTTAAAGGGTATTTGAAATAACTCTGCCAGTTAACATGGACAAATGAATTACAAGACAAAACACAGCGCACTTCGACCTCTTAGGTCTTCTTCAGGCAAGATAAACAACACTCAAGACAACAAATAGAAAACCTAAGAAGTTCAAACATGTCTTTTCACAATTCTCTTGTTCGATATGTACATATTTGCACTTTCTGGTTTATTTATGCTGGTGTTCTGCTGATAATGCAGCTTGTTGGTTTAAACCTCATATAAATCATGTTGTTTGTCAGCATCCTAGGTTACTGGACGTATCTGACACAAGCACTTTCCTTTCCTGGTTTTGCACATATCCTTGTTATTTTCATTTTGTTGATATATCGTCAGGAAGAGAGAGGACTGAACCAATCATTTTTAATCAAACAATATAGAGATACAAATGCGCATAAAGAGGACAGTGCGCCAAGTCAGTCATATGTACATTAGCATCATTTCTGTATAAACAGTTAATGGCATATGTCCAAAAACAGTTTTTTTTTTAAAGAAGGAACAAAACAAACAAACAAACAAAACAAGCAAGATAAAAACATAGACGTGTACATAAGTTTAGACAACGTGAAAAAAAAGTGGGAAAAAAAGAGTGACATCATCTTTTGCGAGATTTAACAACTTACTGTTTCTCCTCCTCCTCCTCACTCTCTCCATTTCAGAGGGAGGTTGTGAAAGAAGAAGACTGGGCATATGAAAATGTGTATTAGATCAAGAGCTTAAGGAAGTGTTTTCTTGAAGAATCATTGGCCTGTAGTTGTTCCATGTAGCATGAAAATGGGTTTAGATTGTTGTTGACTTTAGCATTAAACAATTTCGATTTTATATCTATTGCTCAATTGACTCTGAAAAATTGAAGCATTTGGTCTTTGTGTTTTGATTTGCACTTATATATATGAAGTTTAGCTAGCATAATAATGAAATCAAAAACTGTCTCTGTTTTCACACGTTGATCTATTCCAAAAATAACGATATCTCGTGTGATTTTGATATTAGTTGTGTTCGTCGACATTTTTCATTAAATAACTTTTCAACTTCTGTCCAAAAAAAAAGTTGAGCGTGGTTGCACATCCATAAAAAAGTGTTGGACCGAATCTCTCTCTTCGTTACAAAAAGTACAACTTGTCGTGTTTGTTAAGCCCATAGCATTTAAGACAATATTTGTACCAATAATTCTGTGTATGATTCGAATTTGTAGCCATTTTAAATTTTATATCTTTGATTTTGTGGACATGAGTAAATACTTTATTCCAATGGATTTCAGAATTCAGTTTGTTTAGCCATTTGTAGCAGCAATTTGGCTTGCGCTCATCTTGAATGAAAATTTTCATAGAACTGTTTGGCTCCTTTATTTTCCTTCATAATATAGTATTTAAAGCCTTCGGTGTGTTATGACTTATGTCTCTGTGTTATTATCTATTTTCATACCCGTTTTCCTTATGAATTGTTTCATTGAAGAAATCCATCCATTGTATGAGATAAAATCTATGGTGTAGTCAACATTAATGCTAAATTCTCTCTAAAGTTCATAAATTTGTCCATTTGGTTTCAAAAAGTGTTTTATTGCGAATATCCCTTTCTCGATTAACTTATTTTGCTTGATTACCGCATTTCCTACTTTTATCATGTCATTGTAAAATACGGGTTCAAACAAGTAGTTCATTTAATGTCTCGGGTGTCACACAAAGACAAAATTCCCGATAGGCTGTAAACGTGTCTTTCCAAAATGAATTAACACTTGTGTATCCAGAACCGTACCCTGGTCCATAATTTTCGATTCTATCACTGAAGGGGTATATTTTTAAAACGATGTTCTTCCATTTATGACTTGTGGTTTTTTTAAGTTTCTTTATCCACAGAAGTTTCAAAGCATTAATGTTTTTTTTATATCAGGTATGTTTAAACCACCTTGCTTTACAGTCTTCACTGCTGTTTTCCTGCTTATTCTATCTTGTTTGCCATTCCAAACGAAGCTGAAACACATCTTTTGAAGTTTTTGAATCAAAAGGTCAGGAGGGTTAGGTAGCAAAATCCAGAGGTGTATAAGTTTTGATAGAATAAGGGACTTGAGAGACAGCAACTCTTCCGACTGGCGTTATACTTCTCTGAGACCAAATTTTGAATAATGTTTTTTTACTTCCGAAAATTTGTCATTATAATTTAAGTTTTCACATTCTTTTAAAGTCTTGAGTGAACCAAACACCCAGTATTTTGAATTTAGAAGGATTCCATATCATTTTCAGATGAGGACAGTATCTTTTTTTCGAAGTTTTTATAACACCCAAGCCATATTGATTGCGTTGCGTTTTTTCATTATTCAAGAGTAGGCCTGAAATTCTGCCAAAACGTGGTAAGGATTCATCATAGATCGTTCAAATGAAGTTTTGTCACCAATGTTTATTAGCTGAGTGTCATCAGCGAACTGAACTATTTTGTGTTCTATATCGTTTATTATTTTTATACCTTTATGTTCTTCTTGTCTTCCTTTATCATTATCGCTAGAATTTCTGCACATATTATAAATAGGTAAGGAGATATAGGGTCTCCCTGTCTACACCCCCTTTCTATTTTAAACCATTGCATTGCGCAGTCTGGCCATTTACAGTGACTGTTGATTTAATATCTTTATAGCACGTTTCTATCCAGTGGCATATACTGTTACCGAAACCAAAAACCCTTAGCACATTGAACATAAAATCCCAGTCGAGGGAGTCGAAGGCTTTTTCAAAATCTATAGATAGCAACAGACCAGGGAGATTTCTTGCATTTAGGTAATTAATCAAATCATAAATCAGCCTAATATTGTCACCCATATATCTGTTAGCCATGAAACCTGTTTGGTCTTCACTAATAATAGAAGGTAAAACATTTCTGATTTCTCTTGGAAATACACGAGGAAGCTATCTTGTAAACACATTTAGGAGGGAGATGGGACGCCAGTTTTTTTTACAAATTCTTTAGGTTTTATCACCTTTTGGTATAGAAATAATCAGTCCCTCCTTCTGTGTGTCGCCGAAAATTCTCCCGTCTCTCTATACGATTCATTGATAGATCTTACCACCAATGGCCCAAGTATTTTCCAAAAGAACTTAAAAAATTCAGCACAAAACCCATCTGTACCTGGGCTTTTGCCATGTTTCATATTCTTTAAAGCTATACTTGCTTCTTCTAAAGTGATTTCCCTTCCAACATTTGTTTATCATCTTCAGATAACTTTGGAATTGTTTTAACAAGTTTTTTTTATTTCGCATTTTTTCAGTTACCTTTTTTCTTGTATAAGTTTTTCGTAGAAAGTTTTAACTTCGTTTAAAAGATCTTTCTGTTCTTTTATTACTTCATCATCTTTGGTCACTAGTCTGGTCATTTGTTTTACTAATATAATTTCTTTTTTCCAGGTTACAAAAGTATTTCGAGATTTTTTCACCGTCTGCGATCCACCTCGCCTTTGACCGTAAACAGTACACACCTTCCATTTTTTTTATCCCTGATCGCTCTTAATTCTTGATTTTTTTCTTCAATCATTCTTATTTCAGCTTCTCCTTTGTTCTCTATCCTCTCAAGATTCTTTATATTTTTGGTGATTTCGAATTTCTTTTTTTCTGACGTTTTTTTTTTTTTTTTCTTTTTCATTGTAGCGTAAGCTATTGATTTACCTCTTATTTTTCATTAAAAGGAAATCTAGGAAGACTTTGTCTTTTAATTTAAATTTGAGTCCAGATTGTATTAACTCAGACAATACTGATTCATCTTGTATTGCTGATTGATCAGCTATGTGTTTCTTTTATCACATTTACAATAAATTCATTAATTTCATCTACATATTGTTTATCCTTTAGTAGAGATACATTGAATTTCTAGAATCCTTTAGATTTGTCACTTTTACCGAATTTCAAACATAATGTAACCATCGAATGGTCAGATCGATAACCTGGTTTCATATCAGAATTTTTCATAATAAGAAATAAGATACTCAGATAGTAAAAAGAAAGTCTAATCGACTTTGCTTAAGTGGAGTTCATTTACGCCAGGTATATCTCCTACATTCCGGATTCTCTTCCCTCCCATATCAACCCCGATTTCTTCTGTCATGTTTATGAGTTCTTCTCTTGCTTTCCGATTATTATCGTGTACATAATTGTAACAGTCAAGATGGGGATCCATTGTGATGTTCCAATCACCCACACAAATAATATCATTGGTATCATAACTCCTTATGTTTTCCTTAAGCGTGTGCTGTAGAATAGTGGATCATCTTTATTTGGCCCCATACACATTTACCAAGAGAAAGTGTTTTTTCAAATGTACTAAATGCTACATTATGAAGTTACCATCCTTATCTCGTTGGACATTGGTTATTTTTTGAATTCAAAATTATTTGAAAAATAATACAGCTACACCTCTGGAATTTGACCGATATGAGGCAAATAAGCATTTTGTAGCCCCCATTCTGCAGTTACGTATTTCTCAAGTTTCTTGGTAAAGTGGGTGTCCTGTAACAGTAAACTGATTGATTTTGCTGTTTTAAATAATGAAAGATATCCCTACGTTTATGTATGTCACCTAGACCTTGACAATTTAAGGACGCAATAGTTAGACTATCCATGGCGATTGAAAAAACATTTCAAGTATACAAAGCATAGAACACAGGAGGTTAACACCAATGGAAAACAAGAATGAAGCCCAGTTCTTCCATAAATCACAGCTTATATAACAATAATCCTCATTGAGTACATTGACGCACTGCTTCCCACAGTCTGTTTACACAGAACACATATCAACAGATAGTTTCATGAAATACTTAACCTGTCCAAAGTGAGAACATCCTCCCACATTCCCACTTAAGTCAAACGGTTTTTGGAAACTGATACTTGTGTTCATTATCACTCATGATCTGTACTGCCAAGGGACCATCACACTTGGTCATCAGTTAGCCTGGAGGCATGGTTAACTCCCTTGTTCCTCAGATTTTAAGTGAGCATCCTGGTTCACTGTATTTTGATCAAGCAAAGAAGGGAGATGGCATTGGGTTTGGACAGATAATATCTCATAAAATGATGTAAGTATAAAAGATTTTTTTTTTTCCAATGAACAAGGATTCTCTCAGCAGTTTAAAGTTTGACGCTTTAGAATCCTTAGAAGATGAGCTGGTCAGCAGGTTGACATATCACCACTGGTTTGCTATCAACCGGTATTTGAGGTTTTCAACATGGATGAATATCAGTCATTCAGCAGTACAGATGTAATACTGAGGGGGAATATTGACAGGTACGGGCATTTACTCAAACACTGAAATGTATCTTCAATCCAGTCTGTCCATTTATTTCAGTTGACCCCTCATACCATACAGGAACTTCCTTTTAGTTCTTTTTTAATGTTCAATCATATTTTATCATCTTTTCAAAAAAAAGCTAAGAAATCATAGGGGCAAACATGTCAGCTCATACACTGATATTTAACTTACGCAGTTGACAAAACTCACCCCATAAAAAGCAAGTACAATGAAAAGCATTTGGGCAACTATAGAAGCAGCTGTTCCTTCAATGCTCTTTTTGGTACCTGCCAAAAAAAAAAAAAAAAAAAAAAATCAGTTAAAAAACATTTTGCTTCATTACAAAAACAAGCATCAAAGTCACTAGTGTTCAGTCACAAATTCAAAAGTAATTACTAAATATATTTTCCCACCAAAAATTCCACTGCAAATTTTCAATCAACAGTGACTTTTCATACTAAGACAAAGGCAGAAAACTCCTGATAACCCAGCAGCAAAGCCCTGACCACTATGAATAGGACACTGTAAAATCCACACCACACTGTCTCTACAAAGGAAGCCTTCCCCTGCCCCATAATCCCTGCTGTCTCCACCCTCTATTCAATATATAGTCAGCAAGCGAGCTGGTCTGCCTGCCTGCCAGCCTGCCAGGTTTAACAGCCCTAAAGTGCAGACTATTCATCCTTCCCTTCAATGGCGTACGTAATGCAAGACAGTGGCTCAAAACTGCACCCTTCCTTCAAAAGTGCCGAATGCTCATGTCCCCCACAATGCAGATGGCTGAATCTTTTCTTAGCTGGCATAAGGAAACGATTTTTGACCAGGTACTGTGTACATGTGTTTTCTATGTTCTGTGCCAAATTACCATTGCATGTTTAATGCTATCATGTTACTAGATTTCTAACATGATAATCATGATACCATGTGAAAGTTACACACAAAACAGCATTAAAATTATCAAGTAATTCGAATAAGTCGAAAGTCTTTCATAATGCAGAAAACTATTTTTTCAAGGAACTCTCTCTCTCTCTCTCTCTCTCTCTATTTGTGTGTCGACTACCTCACAATCACGTATCCAAGTTTATTTCTGCCACCAAACCCATGCCTTTATAAACGCAGTTCGACACTTGCATGCTGTGTTTCACCACTCTCTGCACCTGCGCAAACATTCTACACCACATCAGCAGCATGAACACTACCACACACACCACACACACACACACACCCACACCACCACAACACACATAGTCTACTGCGGCAGCCAGGCAAACCAGCAAGCAGATAGGTTAATTCCATCTACTCTTACAGAAATAACTGCAGTATAGAAATTGTGCAGAAAATGCAAAACATTCAGAGCAATATTCTGGCTGAGCTTCTAGATGCATTGATATTTATTCATCAACTTTGAATTACAAGTCCAGATCAATCGTTTGAATCTTTCTTTGACTGGGGGGTGGTCTTTTTTCTTTTTTCTTGTGACCTTTTGGGCGCAACATTATAACATTTTTGAGGGATTCAAACTATCAAGCATTATACCAGCCCATTTGTCGTCGGGTTCCCTTTACCGCATGCCCACCACCACAGGCCCCCACTGTGTCCTACCATGCCCAAGAGATCTACCTCCACAGATACTTTTCTGAATACTCAACCAACCTGCAAAAGAACAAAAAGACAAGGGGCATTTTAAACAAAAATAAGATCTATTTTACAATGGACACACGATAAAAAACGAACACTATTTCCGACACTTTTCTTCCTGACCGCCGCCTTCCAACTCATAATACCTTAGTATCAGTTCGCATCATCATTGTTAGGCAGAGCATTTTCATGCGTGCACGTTTATTATTATTTACTTCACTTCGCGTCCGTCATCGCGATTCTCATTGTAATCTTGCAGCACAAGTCAGTTTATGCATGCATTGTACCCAAACAACAGCACAAACACCACAGAATGCAATACATACTTACTTTCACACACACGATTTTGCACCAAAACACACCCCCACACTACCACACACCACACCACAACACCTCACTCCACACCCACACATTATACAACACATCCTACACACCCAAAACACACACCACACCCACTACACCACACACACACAGCGTTCAGCTAATACCATTCCCCTACCCATACACATACACACTGACTAGTTCAAGAATGTACAAACCAGAATTCACAGGGACACACCTGCATTTTACAACAACCACATAAGAATAAAACACATACAACTTTATACCAGACCAACATCCATTAAAACATGTGACCCTTGGATTAGGGGTGGGCATAACCAGTCACGCATTCAGATCGACTAAGATCCTATCAGCCTATACAGATGTTTCAAATCATCATTAAAATATGTGGAGAAAAAAAAAAAAGAAAAGCACAGCTCACACCGCTCTATACTTGTGCGGACAACCACAGAGGTACCTCTGATAATCTCCCACCAACAGGTTTCAATTTGTCGTTTAAGAGTACGGCCCCTTGAATCGCGATCATTCCCACGAACACTGGAAAGATGTGTCCCTACTCACATACTGCCGGCCTCATCACTGAACGTTGATTAGGACGTCCATCTATCTGTCAACAACAATGCCGTCATATTCATAGATGTGGCCTCTGTCCCGAACCAAAACAACACCATTCCTGATCAACATGCCCATCTGTCCAACAACATGGCCATTCCATTTTTCTAAGAAAGACTTGCCATCTGCACAAAACACATCAATCACTGAAGCGACATTTCCATCTGTCATCCAGATGGTGCCATTCGTTTCATAAGATGTGCCATACGTTCAAGCAAACACTGCATCACTGATCGACCATGCCATCTGTCCAACAAACATGTTCCGTCCATTGATCAGGATGTCAATATGTCACCAAACCATGTCACTCACAGATCAATTGGCCATATTTCACAGGCATGGTTCAGACATTTTGTCACGGATTTGATGTACCTCTGTCCACCACCCATGGGTCGTCAGTCCCGCTGAATGTGGGGTGGATGTGCACCGGGTGTGTTTCACAAAACAACATGTCCAGATCAATGAAATCCAGATTAACCATCTGTCCAAAAACGTATCACTCATTGTCAAATGTGCCCAAATGTCAACAAGCCTGTTCAGGAATTGCAAGGACTGCCATTTTGTCAAAAAACTATGGCACTTATTCATAAGGCCCTGCCATCCTGTCAACAAACCACCATGCAGATCCATTCCAGCAAGAAATGGGGTGCCCATCTTGTCCCAGCAACAACAAATCAGTCCACCGGAAATCCACATTGTCATCGCCCGCCAGACAATGCCATTCCACTGAGAAAAACAACATCTTCCTCCGATAAACAAGAAGCAGGTCCATTTATCCTCTTTTCCACTCTGCCGAACAGACATGTCCAATATTGCACATAAAGACCATGAACATCTTCCACAATCCATTGTTAACACTGATTACACATTGGCCCCATCCTGCCCATAAATAAGCCATTTAACAGAAGAGATATTAAAATTGGGTCAACAATTCATTTTTAGTTCCCCACTGGACACATTGTGCCATCTTCCATGAATACAGCAAGTTTACAGAAGAGATATCTTCCCAACCAACAGTTCCCCACACCACACACACAACCCACACACACACCACACCACAACACACCACAACAAACCAACAACGCACACACACACCTACTAACAAACACACACAACCCAACACCACACACACACCACACGACAACACACACACAACCACCACACACATAACATAACACCCTGCACATCAACCCAACATACATGCACACAGCACACACCATACACACATGCAAACTGCAAAAAACGCACAGCCACAAACACACACCGAGTGAAACGCAACACTCTTGCATGCACACACTACAGCACACATTTTCAACTCATGACACAGACACACAAACAACAAACCACCAACCCATCCCCACACCCCCGACCCCCCCATCCTCCTCCCTTTCCCACCCCTCCAGATATTTCAAGCACTGGTCCAGTGCTACACTGGATGCAGCAAAGGAAAAAGGGTCCACCACCATAATACCATACATACACCCACAACACCGCCACCACCACCAGTGGAAACATCTTTTGCGCACCGCCGTTGACCACGCCGCTCTTTCCCAGCTTTGCCCTATTGCTTTGACGTTGCTGAGTGTACATGCAAGAACTGATGACTTTGGACCACGGAAACTGAAACTTCCGACCACCAGACCCCCCAGTAAGGATTATCCCTGTGCCCGCATATTCAATTTTTCAATGTCATCCTGTTAATCATGTTTTTCATTCATAACAGAAATCCTGTTTGATTGATGCAATTCCTGCAGTATAAACATAATTGATAATAACCTTTCCTGTTTGCATACTATTTAAAAGTTGTTTTACTCTGTGTGTGGTGTGTGTGTGTGTGTGTGTGTGTGGGTTTGTGTGTTGTGTGGTTGTGTGTGTGTATTCGTGGTTATGCGTGCCCTTGCGTGCATGGTTGGTTGGTAGTAGGAGTGGTGATGAACCATTCACTTGAGAAAATTTTAAAGTACTTCAAAATCCCCAGCCACTTGCAGATAACCTACTTATACAGTCTTTTTGTCGATTCCCTCTTTTTACAGTCTGTGTGGATTCTGACCTTCCCCTATATGAACACTTTGTAACTCAAGACTCGACTCTATTCCATTTCACCTCGTAGATACTATTTTAATTCAATGTATTATTTTAGTCTTAATGATTATATTAGATTCCTTTTATAGGCCTATCCTTCAGCTACAGAACCAACCTCTAGGCGCTTTTTAACAATCCGAACCCATGTGTGTACAAAACGGCTGCTACCTGGGTAGTGCCTGACTGAAGAAGCTGCCAGCTGGCGCTTCATTCAGTTTCAGTCGTTTTCCCTTGTCCATCGTCAGTCCATATGTTTCCATCAAATCGTTCAATCAGTTCATTTCCTTAACTTCCTTCATTCTTCCATTTTCCATTTCTCACGCAGGGGGGGTGCATGTTATTGTGTGATGTGTCATCCATACCACCAGGCCAAACTGCTGGGCTTTTCCACTTCTGAAAGTTGGGGTGGGATTTTAACCGTGTGTGGCAAGATGTTATGCATATGCGTTTTTTCACATATGGAACCTCATCTCGGTTAGTCCTCATTCAAAGGATTTTTGGGAAATGGTCAGAACCAATGTTAACTTTTCGAGGGAAAAATCCCCCGGGACGGAAACACTTGGAGGAGGATTTCGAACCTGGCCAACCCCAGGATCACCCATAATACAAGTCCATCAACTATTCCCAATTGAGGCTATTCTGGGCCCCTACTAACTCAATACAGTCCAGCTGGTAAATGATGGATATGGGTTTGCCACAAAAAAAGATTTAAAGAATTTTTGCTCAAACTCCTCACAAAAACTGCTACAAGCACCCCAGATATGAAACAAAAATTAATGACAAACAACATAATATAAAAATAGAAAAAAGACACAAGGTAACAAAAATGAAACCAAACTTAAACAATGATTGGCCATTAGCCTAACAACACACAAAAGCTGAAAAAAAACAATGAATTCCTACTGGTCCCTGTCAGGAACTCCGACAAAAGAAAAAATTTGCTCGTTAACAATACAGAAAAATCTCTTGCGAAAGAAAACGACCATTTTAAAAACCTGGATTCTTGTTTGTTAGAAAGATTGGAGACATAAGAATTGTAATCCTTTCATTTCCAGTCCCAACCTAAAGAAAGATTCTTATGATTCCCCAACAATTTGTTGTTTTCCCTTTCCTCTAAAGTTCCTGTATCTTTAAACCAAAAATGACATAAACCACCCAACACAATTACCACTCCATCCATAACCCGAACCCAACCACCCCCACCCCCTCTTTCCTAAAATTTCCCCTCCCAGTTTCCCCCTCCCCACATTGAGCAAAAAAAAAAAAAACCAATAATTTCCACTGAATTGACCACTTGCCAGAACGGATAACCTCCATGTCCCCTGGTACTGTAATATAGGTGTGGGCCCTTTAGAGCATCCTTTTTTTTTTGATTTTGGATGTTTCCTTGTTTGTTTTCTGCGTGCGCTCCCTGCGATCATAGTTTGCCTGTACCTATTGGGGTGGTTGTGGGCCCCCGGCATTCCCTTTGGAAATGTGGGCATGCGTTTGTTACAATTTGTTGGGAAATCAATAGTCGCCCCTCACGTCCCTTTTGTTTGGTTTTACCCCCCTTGTGTTTACTACTACTCCCTTTTCATATCCTCCTATTCCTTTTCATTCACCTCCACCTTGCCAGACCACGACCGCCCTACCCTCCTGCTCCTGCCCGCCGAAGAGGAAACCAGAAGAGCCAGAAGCGGGGTTGTGACCCGGTGATAAATATGAGAAACCCCAACGGCAATCAGAACACAATGCGACAGTTGGACCAGCAGAAACGGGGACCGATGTCTGTCGTGACCAGTTTCCCCAGTAATAGCACCAGAGCCAATGCCCAGCACCCACAAACACATCTCATCACCTGGGCCCTCACAGCGGAATCCCAGCCGCGGTCCCTCGGTGGTTAGAAGGGTGGAGTTTCAGTTCTGTTGTGCCCCCTGACTGCTGCAAGTCCTTGCGGAATTTCCGCTGATTGGTCCCTTTAGTATCCTGTTTTTGTACCTCCATGTTAACCCCATTGTTTGTGTGTCCTGAACCAACCGACTTTTAAAATGTCTCGCTTTATACCACATTAATTGTATGTCAAGCCATGTCCCAAATGTTTTGCCAATCTGAGCCATGTTTGAAAATGTCCTCGATTTACCACGTGTTATTTCATGATAACGTAGTAGTAGAGTTTTTGTAATGAAAATAGACGTCTGAAAATGTCCCTCTATTTTACACATTATTTTCAATGCATACAGTACAGGAGCTTTTTGGTAATGAAATTTGACACTGAAATGTTTGTTTATCGCTATTATTGTGATATGGCGAATCAGCGAGCTCTGGTAATGGAATGGAATGGCCAACTGAAAATGTTTTTGTTTTGCTTCCCACTGTTTAAATGAAGAACCCAGAGCTTTTGTAGCTGAATAATACTGACACATGCCCCGGTTTACACTCCAGCCTTTGTGGTGTCATTATCAAGCATTTTCTTTTAATTTGTCCAGCACATAAAACTTTTTTTGCACTAAGCTATAGACCTATATAACCCACCATTTTTAATTCATTTTTTTTTTTAGGACACTGGCTTTCTTGTATTACATTTCCCCTCTTTACTTTACCCCCACCGTTTATACCCCCACCGCCCTTTGAAGAAGCCACCGTTTCCTTCTGCCCCCCTCAAAAAACAACTTTTCTTCTCCCACCTAACATCTGAGGTTCCACAGAGCGATTTCTGGAGTCAGTCGTGTTTTTTGAAGTTTCTTGAGGTTACAAGCACCGACATAGTTAGGTCACCACATGTCAGGCCAATTATTTTTCTGCTTGTGAATGATCAAGGAGAGAATAACCATGATAGTTTTAACTGTCGCAGACTCAGTCAGGTAAAACATGTGCACAATGTAAACAAAACACAACTTAAATTTACACCCACAAAATTTCATACTGCAATGATTTCCGTCTCGTTTAATGCAATGTGTTTGATCAAGACAAAAAATCTTCTACTCTGTCCCTACAAACAACAAACCAAGCAATTACAGAGACAGGTGGTGAGTGAGAGAAATGAGTCAACTCAGGATTTGAGAAAAGAGTGAGAGAAAGGGATGCAGGAATATGTTTTTGGTGTGTGTGTGGGGGTGTGGTGTGGGGGTGTGTGGTGTGTGTTGTTGTTTGTGGTGGGGTGGTTTGTGAAGTATGTTGTGGGGGTGTTTGTGTGTGTGTGTTGGGTGGGGTGTGGTGGTGTGTGTGTTGTGTGGTGTGGTTGTGTGTTGGAGGTGATTGGGAGTGTGTCTAGCCGTGTTGTGTGTGTGGGTGTGTTGTGGTGAGAGAGAGAGAGGAAGCGCGAGAACCCGGCTAGAGTCCATCTTTACCTTCGTCCTCCTATCTCTATCTCTCATATTTTCAAATCATTGTCACACCAGCAGGCAGAGATGGACAATAGAAAAAAAACAATACAATGCAATCAAGGTAAAAGGTGGCAACACACACAGGTGGGCCACCTACACCAGGACCAACACCAACAAAAACACAAACAGGGCAACAACTCTCCCCCAATCTAGGAAAACTTACGAATTAGTCCATGGGGCAGCATACCATGACTGCAATCACACACTGTACTTACAACTGATAAAACCGTACACGTACATCTCGTCTGCAGTTTCCGTCCATGCTTCTCCTCTCTCTGGGGGGCCATCCCTGAGAAGAGATCAGAAGAGTCAGTTGCAATCCTGCATCAAATTGGCCAAAAGAAACAAAGACACACTGAGATCAGGGTAAGCAAGAAAACAAAACAAAAAAAGAATTAGTGTTGTGTGAACTAGAGTCGGGGGGGAAAAAAAAGTAATACTCGCAAGTGGTCTTTAATTTGGGAAACATATTCAACACATCAACATAGAACCAGTTTGCAACGTAAGGGCATTTTAACTGTGGCACGAATCCTGACAATGAGGGTAATTCCTTGACCTGTGTACAGCCTGAAACATGCTGTCCCTAGCCTTTTGATTGTTGTATTTTTCACCTAACATCCTGACAATGAAGTGAAGGGGATACAACCATTGTAATGTTAAACCATTTTAAAAATGCACTCCCTTTTTTCATCCCTCTGCTAACCGTCAATACCAAGCCACCCTGAGTTGCATACTGGGGCGCCAAGATTTCATCATCAAAGGAGCAACCTTCTGTGATCCTGCAAAGGTGCCATGGGCAACTACAAGGTCACCCTGTGGAATGGGGCCAGGAGGAAAAAGCTCAGTGGTAGAGCACCGGACTCGTGATCCTGGGTTGCAGGTTTTTGAATTTCGTACAGGGGGAATTTTTTTGTCCCTCGGAGTTAACATTGGTTTCTGACTTGCATTTCCCCATACAGTGCTTTGAATGAGACTAATAACCCAGGGTTTTCCATGTGTGAACGCATGCACAACATCTTGCACACACGTAAAACATCCCATCACCAACTTTCGGAAGAGAAGGCCAAGTTTTGGCCGTTGGTAGGATGACACGTTTACAAATTAGCATGCATCTTATCCCTCAAAGATGGAGTAATGGCTGCCTTAATGGCGGGATTGAAAAAAAACGTTTCATACCACACAAAAACTCCCAATGCCTGGTCTATACAGGCAGCGTCCGCAGGAGTATCAGCCTGCGTACACAGAAGAAAGAAAAAAAAAAAAACTGTGGAAATGTGAGAAGTTTGTTTTTCAGGAGGATGGCGTGGCTGTTTTTGTCCCACAAAGGAAATGAAGAAGTGAACAAAGCAGTTATGATACACCTGATCCACTTTGAGTCAAACCACGACACTTGAGGAAACAAAATGCACATCTTCTTTTGATTATGAAATGGATAATGGCATGTTTCTGTCAAGTAGCTTTCTCCTGGTATATAAAAAAATGACTGTTTCTGCTGTAATCACAGTCACCTTATACAGTGAGCCATGCACAATGCAGAACATATTACACAACATACACTGCTGAACCCACTTTCAAGCTTCAATATCATATGGTGGTATCTACCTTAGTTTTAAATCACGAATGACACACACGCACACTTCAAGATAGAACTACAGAAGAACTTGAAACCTGGGGATACTTTTCCCTTCCAGAAACTGAACACAAGAGAGTTAAAATTATAAAAGCTAAAATGAAAGTATAATTAAACCATGAAAAAAAAAAAAAAAAAAAAAAAAATCAAAACAAGATATGTAGTGTTTTAAACAGGGACTGTCATAAAAAACTAAAACAAAAACAAAAAGTTAAGAACAAGATGACATAGACAAATAACTCTGGAAACTACAGGAAAAAAGAGCATTCAGTCTTTCATTTGCACTGGAGCAAGCCACTTTCCATGGAATGTTCCTATTGCTGAATGTTTTAATGTATCTCCTACATCATGCAAATGCAAATGAAATGTAAAGTGCCAAAAAATGTCATGTCTGACAGTGTAAATGTGTTGCTGACCTGGTTATTTGCAGTATAAAAGCAAGAGTTTATTTTTTTCTCTATATAACTGTTTGTTTATTGTGTTCCCCCCGATGACACCTCTGGGATTGGTTATGTTCGTTCAGAGTACTTTCTGATGTCTGGTAGGTCTCAACCTTACAGAGTGTCAGCTTCAACATTTATGGCCATGGGTATTATGATGTCAGGTCACTGAGACCCTTCTAAAAACTGAGTGTGGCAAAACAAATCAAAATCATGTATCTATCCTTTTCATCCCAGTTTTCCTATGATGACTGAAGTCACCTTCTGATCTAGGTTTAATCTTCATCTATACCCTTTTTTTTTTGTTTTTTCCTCTCTCATCTTCCATACTTCAGTAGCATCACCCTCACGTCGTCCATTCTGGCTTGTCCCCGCATTGGCAGTCCACAGACAGCAGTCAGTGTCCAGCTGTCAGAGGGCAGTCCACAGACAGCAGTCAAGTGTCCAGCTGTCAGAGGGCAGTCCACAGACAGCAGTCAGTGTCCAGCTGTCAGATGGCAGCCCACAGACAGCAGTCAGTGTCCAGCTGTCAGAGGGCAGTCCACAGACAGCAGTCAGTGTCCAGCTGTCAGAGGGCAGCCCACAGACAGCAGTCAAGGTCCAGCTGTCAAGGGCAGTCCACAGACAGCAGTCAAGGTCCAGCTGTCAGATGGCAGCCCACAGACAGCAGTCAGTGGTCCAGCTGTCAGAGGGCAGTCCACAGACAGCAGTCAGTGTCCAGCTGTCAGAGGGCAGCCACAGACAGCAGTCAAGGTCCAGCTGTCAAGAGGGCAGTCCACAGACAGCAGTCAAGGTCCAGCTGTCAGATGGGCAGCCCACAGACAGCAGTCAAGTGTCCAGCTGTCAGAGGGCAGTCCACAGACAGCAGTCATGTGTCCGCAGTGTCAGATGGCAGTCCACAGACAGCATCAGTGTCCAGCTGTCAGATGGCAGCCCACAGACAGCAGTCAGTGTCCAGCTGTCAGAGGGCAGCCCACAGACAGCAGTCAGTCAGTGTCCAGCTGTCAGAGGGCAGCCCACAGACAGCAGTCAGTGTCCAGCTGTCAGAGGGCAGTCCACAGACAGCAGTCAGTGTCCAGCTGTCAGATGGCAGTCCACAGACAGCAGTCAGTGTCCAGCTGTCAGCTGGGGCAGTCCACAGACAGCAGTCAGTGTCCAGCTGTCAGTCCACAGACAGCAGTCAGTGTCCAGCTGTCAGATGGCAGTCCACAGACAGCAGTCAGTGTCCAGCTGTCAGAGGGCAGTCCACAGACAGCAGTCAATGTCAAGCTGTCAGAGGATAGCCCAACAGACAGCAGTCAATGTCCAGCTGTCAGAGGGCAGTCCACACAGACAGCAGTCAATGTCAAGCTGTCAGAGGGCAATCCACCAGAAGAGACTCTTGCTTTGCTGTCGCGTCACTTCGGTGGTGTTCAGTGGTACCTGCTCTGATTAAAATATGCAAGACACTGCCTACTTTGCTTCCTTCTTACAACTATAACAACTTGATTAGAGCCAGCAAGTGTGAGTGATTCTCTTCAGCGGGTGCCATATGCCCATCAACAACAAGCCCAATGAACTTGCCAATGTCAGCCCAGCTTCCGCCTTGGCTTAAGGCTGTCAGACCAACTGACATAGGCTACAACATCAAGGCTGCATCGAAAGGTGTTATGCTCTGCATAGTTATTATGCGGGGATTGTCTTCAGTCATGACAAGCTCCTAGCATAACATTATATCAGTCTTGAAGTTGGAGTGTGGCTGCCCACGTGGCAGGGTAATCAAAAACGATCACACACAATGTTTCTCATCCCTAGCTGATGCATTTGTACCATAGTGTTCAAGTACTTTGGCTGTTTGGATGATCCCTGGAGTCTTTTAGCCACAGTATGACAACAACAACCAACAACAACAACAAAACTTCAGCGAGTTTGACATGAATCCACCAAGGGCACAAACCTGCAGAGTAAAGTTGAAAACTGCGGTCACAATGACAGCGAGGCTGAATGAACGGCCACATGACTATATGACCTTTCTGTATATGTTGATCAGTAGGGAATAGGAATGCTGCTGATGATGCTGTAGACCTCCATTCTGATCTCAGACTGCGCAACAGGGCTGCATTCTATGCTTACTTTCAAAACTTATTCAGAACAACTAGGCCCATGATGTTCAGACGCTTGTAGCATGGTCAGGAAAACAGAGAAGCACTCTCAGAGATGCATCCATTAAGTGGATGAAACTCCACTGTGTGATTCCGGTCTTCCCAGTCAAGCCTGTAGTCTCAACTCTGGGTTGGAGCTGATCATGACCGAAAAATCCCACAATACATGGCACTAACAGGACTCCAATCCCACAACCTCTTGGCCTGGATCCCGCGACTCCAGCCACTAACCACTGCGCCACTAAGGCCAACACGTTTTCAAATTCACTTTTACTGTATTTTCTCCCTCACCTGGTTGAAGATGAAGTGGTCCATCCAGCTGGCCATCCGGAAAGACGGCGGAGCCAATGATGTGAGAGACGACACACAGCTCACCATAGGTGAAGGACAGGAAACACATATGGGGCAGGTAGTAGGCGGCACACATGGTTATGGCGAAGCTGGTGAACCAGGGGCAAACTGTTTCCCCCCCTGTCGACAGTTCAGCATGTCAATATCTTCCCTGTTCAGCTGACAAGGTGGTCTTCACACACAGGTCAACTATAGGATTACAAAGGGTTTCATACATCCTGAACTGGTATTTGCACATGCTTGTTTTTAATATCACACACTTTTGGTGACTTAATTTACACATCTGACTTAAACTTGCCTTATCAGAATTTCTTTTGGTTGAATCACAAATGCGTAAATATTTTGAACTGACCACCGATACCAATGTATCGTGTGTGTGCATGCATGTGTGTGTGCGTGGCGTGCGTGCGTGCGTGCACATGTGCACATCCTGTCTTTTATGAACTGATACAAAGTTTCAGAGTGAACAGTCTTTTACACTGTCTCATAAGAGTAAATGTCACGGTTAACAAGACATGGCTACTATAGCCCACGAACTGACTAGACTCAGAGGTCAGTTATTGCATGGTGCATGTTTTGACTAACGGAAGACCTTTCTGGTCTCTACTATAAGCAACAGATATCATGAATTGTGGGGACAACAAGAAAGAGAAGACGCCATTGACAGAATCTTTGTATAACACAGGCTAAGCCAAACCTCTTAGGGCAGACTCTGTCCAAACAATGATTCCCTCCCAAACAATGACCACCTTCCTTACTAAGACTACCCTCCCATTAATGACTCCCTCCCTGGATAAAAGTCCCTCCCAATAATTATTCTCTTCCAGTGAAAACTCCCCTCCCAGCAAAGACTACATTCCGATAAGACTCCTTCCATATGTCCGTTTGTTTTGTGTGTGTGAGCACCTGTTTGTGTATATATTTCCAGGCTGTATGGTGTTCATTTAAATTTTACACCAGTTACCCTGTTGAACTAGCAAAAAACTTTGGTTCTTATTCCTTCATTCAGCAGAATGCACCATCTGTCATAACTCAACTACACCACAGATTGACAATGGAAAAAAATATCATGTCCCACTCAGTCATTAACAGAAATGACTTCCGCTGATCTGGCCACCTGCACAGCAAGAAACTAAATACAGCTCATAATAACACTTACTGATTCTCCCTGTCATCATTGTGCAAATAAACTAACATTGTTCAAATGAAAAGTGATCTTTGCAAAAATGTGGCAAGCTTCTTCAGATTTTGAAAGGTCTGCTTTCAAAATTGGCAATGATTTGTTGAAAAACAGGTTCACACATCCTGTAACCATGGTATGGGGTTCATTTCATGAACTTATTTTCTCTCTACAAATTTATAAATAAAACCCCCTACATTCACTTACCTATTCAAGCCTTGCCTTATGGACAGAAAATGGTGACACTCTTTTTGTGGTGGCTATCTTTATTCTTCTAACATTAACAAAATTAATACCATCTTAATTCAGAACAGGCATGTGATTGCTGTTCGTTGTGTCACCAAGGGTATTCATTTTCTATTGGTCTGCTCTTCCCATTCTTACCTTTTCCTCTCCCCCTGCCTCATCCATGCATGCAGACCCACACACATCTTTCACTTTCTCTAGGACACTCTCCCAAACCCACTGACCATGATGAACACGTAAGACGATGATGGTGAAGGCGGCTGCCAGCACCAGCAACAGGTACAGAATGCCATAGGTTTTCTTCAGCTGCAGTGGTGCCATCAGGAGCAGACCGGCACACCGTGGCCAGCAGGAAAAGCAGCTCAGAGCCTTGGCCACCAAGGCCTGCAACCACACAGCAAGACACATGAACACACACATAGACACAGCCACACACACACACAGGGAGGGGAGAAGACTGTGGGGTCGTAGAGTGGTGACATTAGAGAAATGAGAGAAAGACTCAGAAAACAAGTGTTTCGGGAGTTTGGGTGGGTGGATGAAGGGAAGCATGGGAGGGGGGCATATGCAAAGGGGATTGGTGGAGGGGGTATAGTTTGTTAAGTATGCTTTTATCTTCTTTTTCCTTTTCTTTACGCCTCATCTTCCATGTCCTACCAGTAGCACTGAGGTTACAGAAATGAGAGAAAAGACTAACACTAGTCACAGAGCAAGGGTGTGTGTGTGGAGGGGTGGGGGTGGGGGCGGCTGGGTTCTGGGTGGAGGGGGCATGGAGGGGTTAGAAAAGATTGGTGGGGGAGCATAGTTTGAAAGTATGCATTTTTTTTTTTTGTGCCCCTTCTTTAAATGTCTCTTCTCCCATGTCAGAGAAAAGAGTTAAAGACTCACAGAACAAGGTGTGTGTGGGGGGATGAGTGTGGGTGAGGGTGAGGGTTCTGGGTGGAGGGGGCATGTGAGGGGGTGTAAAAGATTGGTGGAGGAGTATCGTTTGAAAGTATGCGTTATCTTTTTTTGCCCTTTCTTAAGATGCCTCATCTCCCATTGTCCCACCAGTGATTAACTTCCCATGCCGCTCATTCCAGCTCCCTGAACACAGCCACACACAGCTTTGTCCTATCACAGCCCTACCACTGGCACCCCATAGGGAGCAAACAGTATCAAGTCATCACATAAAAGCAACCAACACAGCAGACACTCCACAGCTGCAGAGTCACCTGAGAGATGTTCAATAGTGCCTGTTTCTGGCCCAATGTATTCAGGACACCAACTGATAAGTCCACTGACAACAATAAAATGCTTAAAATACATGTGACTGAGAATCCCCTGCTGAAGGGCGTCATCACCTTCACCCAATGACAGCCACTGAATTTGGCAGCACTGATGACTTCAACACACAAACTCACCATGAGCGTGGCATGGCGTGGAACTCAAAACTAAGGTCTCGCAGCCAGAGTAGGGCACAAGGTCCAGAGAATTCAACATTTTTGGATGAGAGGATGGATGAGGATCAAACTGACAAGGAAGAATGCTACGGGGTTCCCACTCGGGTCAGACTCGCTGACAAGACTGTCAGACCCCCCTACACTTCCACGCTCTGGTGACCCTGCGCTAGAACTGATTAACTTTCACAGCTGCTCAGTGGTCATTGTTCATGTTTTACTAGCAATAACCAATATTTTACCAGACAACAAAGAACACCAACAAAAATGCCAGTCAGTGGTAAAGTGTACTAATCAAATTTTCACCTGACAGGATGTTGGGTAAAGGAGGCTGATGCATTTGCAGCGCTCTGACTTTATTACCTTTCACTATCACCAAGCCACTGTTCTGTTTCATCCTACTTTGCTGAACCAGGCATAAAAAGAACTAGCGATCCAAGATAAAATCCTAGATAAACAGAGAATAAAGACACCACCTACACATTGTTCCTTAACATATTTTGGCCCATCCACCATGTCCAACAAAGACATCTCAAGCATCAGGAAATGTGAACAAAGCAGTCTTAAAGATGTATCCCCTAAGTGAATGAAAAAAAAATCGATTGGGTCTTTCACTTTTCCCCAATCAAGCCGATGCCACGCTCAGGTCTGGGCCAGGATGCATCCTGGACCGGAACCATCCCACAGATAGATGTCTCTGGTGGGAACCAGTCCAACCCCGCAAGGTCTACAGTGCCGACCACTGCACCCATCCTGACTGCTCTCATGTGTGTGCCAGAGCTAGTCACACAACCTGAATAGTTTCTTATCTTTTTATACTAACTGAACCATAACCCAACCACCCGTCTTGTGCCGAATATGAGAAGAACAGTGATTGCCCATTCTTTGTTTTCATTGCCCTAAAAATGTTGTTTATCTCGCCTGAAGAAGACCTAAAATGGTCGACACACTTCATGTTTTGTCTTATAATTTTGTCCTTGTTTTTGGTGGACTCAATAAGAATTATTCTTAACATTTCTAAACATAAAGGTGAATAGACCCAGTAGGAGCGCATATAACTCTGTGCTTAATGGTGGCCCTGGTTACTGTAAAGAAACGCCCCGTTAAAACATCTGTAAAATTGCTTGAAATTGTGAAAGGATCAGAGATAAAGTTTCAGACCATGGCTTGATAATATGTATGTATATCAAGATCTTGAAGAAACTGTACAAGGTCCATAATGAAAAAGAACAAGCACACACCTAAACTGTCTAATATGATTGGATACTGAGGCAAAAACAGGATAAAAAGTGAATTAAAAAATGAACATGGCTGACATTAACAATAATCAAACCAAAAAAAAAAAAAAAAAAAATTTGGTCATTCTTTTTATCTTTCTGGTCCTCTCTCATTCATGAATCATCAGCGCAGTTCAAGATCCTGGGACCTTACATGTGTGGTGACATACAACACTTGTGAAAAAAATACGCACAAAAGTTGGTTTCAGAACCGGAAGTTAAAACTGACTTAACTGATCATTCAAACAAGGACTGTAATGGGGCATCAAGCATTTTTTTCTCTGACTGACATCTGTGAAATATTACATTTCATTCA
>JADBJO010014272.1:0-5000 GCA_016801955.1 Conus betulinus | reverse complement strand
CTAAAAACAATTGCAACTGAATTCCCTTTGAAAAGTAAGGCGAGAAGTTTGCATGACTATATATCTAAAAGAGAGTTTGTTGCACATCCTTACGCCTTCTTTTTAACGGCGCGGTGGGGGTCAACAGCTGTGTGGAATCACGATTTGACGGTTTTCCTGCCAACAGAAAACCTATATAGTCTTCAGACACATACCAAGTCCATCTGTGCTATAGTTTTTTATTTATATTTATTATTATTTTTTATTTTATTTTATTTGTTAACTAATTTTATTTTTATATTTTATTTTTTTTATTTATATATTTTTTTTTTATTTTTTTTTATTTATTTAATTTATTTTTTATTATTTATTTTTTTTTTTTTTTTTGTTTTTTTTTTTTTTTTTATTTTTTTTTTTTTTTATTTTTTTTTATTTTAATTTTTATTTTTTATTTTTTTTATTAATTTTTATTTTTTTTATTTTTTTTTATTTTTTTAATTTAAATTATTTTATTTTTATTTTTTTTGTATTTTTTTTTTTTTTTTATTTTTTTATTTTGTTTTTTTTTTTTTTTTTTTTTTTTTTTTTTAATTTTTTTAATTATTTTTTATTTTTTTTTTTTTTTTTTTTTTTATTTATTTATTTTTTATTTTTTCGTTTTATATGTTTTTATTTTATTTGTTTTTAATTTTTTTATTTTATTTTTTTTTTTTTTTTATTTTTTATTTTTTAATATTTTTTTTATATTATTTTTTTTTAATTTTTTTTTCATTTTGATTTTTTTTTTTTATATTTTATTTTTTTTTTTTTTTTTTATTTTTATTGTATATTTTTTTTTTATTTTTTTTTTTTTTTTTTTTTTATTTTTATTTTATTTTTTTTTTTTTTTTTCATTTTTTTTTTTTTTTTATTATTTTTTAAATTAAATTTATTTTTTTTTTTCTGTACCATAACCGGATACATACCGACTTTCGAATAAGCGTGATCAGTTTAAAATTGAAGATTATTTTATGCCTACATAACATTAACTATAAACTCATGAGAACATTAGATGGGGCACGCATTGTTAGATTAATGCGGTAGACGAAAACTTAAAGAGAGGAATTTTATCAAAACTCGGTCCGGCATGTGTTTAACCCTCACAGTTGCTCTGTATATTAGTTAAAATCTAGGACGGGAAACTCGTCACACACCACACTTGAGAATTTTGGCTTCTGCATACATATTATTTGCACTAGATATGCAAACCTATACATTTTAGAAAACTAGAGATGTTGTAGAATCTAGTGAAATAACTGAAAATACTGTAGGTGGTACCTACTTGGAGACTGACCTCAAAATATAAGCAGGCAAAATTTCTGAAAAAGTTATTTGAAAAGTAAGTCAAATGTTAGGAGAGACACAGTTTTTTCTTCTGTACTACCTAAACACTTCAGACTGGAGATAAAATGAAGACAAATATGTGCTGGAAACATGGGAAAGATGATAATTCTCTTGACTTGAGCTATGTATAATGAATTGTGCCTCAAATGATGTACCTATAATTCAGCATCCGGACAATCAAATTTCACTATATAAGGAAATGGGGTTTGTGCAGGCTTGTCTTGAAGCTAGATAGGTAAAACTATATGTTTTTTGTAAACTAGAGATAATGAGGAATCTGAAAAAAAATTACAAGACAGTACCCTGATGGCAAATGAAGATATTCTTCACAGTGTAATCCCGAACAATGGCGAAAAGGTAATCCAAAACGTCAGTCACATTGTTTGAAAACACCACAGTTTTCCTGCTTGAATGTCAAAACACTTGAAACTGGAGAGAAAACAAGAAGAATATGTCCTTGGAAGACACAGAACAAAGTTAGGGCCTTGGTCTTCTGTGGAAGGCTGAAAAACACTTGGAGCAGAGTCCCACATCACATCCAGAACATTCCCAGCCAGAGCGCACATGAGTAGGATGGCCAGCAGCACAGTCCTCTTTCTTCAACTCCTTCACTCTCAGCATCTCTCTCCCTCTGCAGTAGTGCTTCAGATTCTGGATCACACAAGAAAACATATATCCTAAGTCTTCTGTTCATTTCATTGTTTCATAATGGTGCAAGAGAGTTGTTACAGAGAGCTTGACTCAGTTTCCACTAATTAGTGCTGATTTTCAGAAAGAAAAAAAAAAAATGACCAGCATTACTTATTCATTCTATGAAAAATGAAGTCATGCATAAAATCATAAACAAGAATAAAATCTGAATCACTAGCATACAAGGAGGGGGCAGGGCTATAGCTTTCATTGGAGGCACGCCCACTCGTGACACGCCCACACTGTTTCCAAATTAAAAAAAAAAAAAAAAAAAGTTAAAAATTGTTCTCTTCAAACTCAAATCACCACTTTTATTCATCTCTAAAATGCTTTCAAAACAACCTACAATCAACCACAAAACCAGAAATGATCTTCTAGTTGATCAGGCCAAAGCCTATCACTCCTGTAAGTAACCATGTACCCTGCCCCCTTCCACCCCCCCCCCCCCCCCCCCCCCTTCCTTCATGTGGCGGACCAACAAATGTAAAATAACCAAAGACTGCAACGCAGCATGTGTTCCATCACTTGACAAACAAAATAATCAAAGTTTAAAAGCATCATCGTGACATAACAAAATCTATGTTCAAAACAATGTGGGTTTGTGTAAGTGTGTCAATGTGTGTATATGTTTGTATAGGGCCTACGTACACCTAGGTGTGCGTGTGTGTGTGTGTATATATATGTTAAACATCTTTTAAAAAGAGTTATAACTAAGTTCGCCAAACAACAGGGACAAACATATTACAAGACAAAATACGAGGCGTATTGACTTCTTACGTTTTCTTCAGGCAAGATAAACAAACATTCAGGACAATAGAAAAGGTAGAACAAGCAATCACTTATCTTCTCGAATTTGACTTGAGAAGATAAGTGATTGCTCGCTCTTTCTTTTTCATTGTCCAGAATGTTGTTTGTCTTGCCTGAAGAAGACCTAAGAGGTCGAAAAACGCGTCGTCTCTTTTGTCTCGTGATTTGTTGTCCCTGTGGTGTTAGGCGGACTCACTAATAATTCTGTTCAAAAATTGTTTCAATTTGCCCTCTGTTAAGCTTACCTCACTTTGAAACAAACAAAAACAAAAAGGAAAAAAGAAAGATGGAGAACAGACAGACGTGTTGAACAGAGTGACAAACAGCCAGTTGAATACAATGATGCAAAAACGAAGACGGAAAAACGTATACAAGTGCGAGAGAGACTGACGCATAGACGAAAACCTACAACCTAGGAGTGCACAGGACAACTAGACATATGGGGTGAGAAAAGGTGTGACGGACAGATAGAGGTGGGGTAGTGGGGAGGTCTGGAGACAGACGGGAAAGTAGGCTGACAGACAGACAGGCAGGCAGTAAGAGAGATCAATGAAAGGGCAGAGAAGGAGAAGGCAGAGGGCGAACCAACCATTTTTTTTTTTTTTTTGTATGGAGGGTAGTTGGAAGTACATAATGATTTTCTACCTTTAGTCGTCTGTGCGCAAGTGCAAAATGAACAAATGATGCATACTGTAAGTGAACAAATTAGGTGGTGGAGTGGGGGACCTTTGTAATTAAATCATCTGCTATGTATCTGCTGTACATATAATATTCGTTTATCGTGTTTGGAGAGAGAGAGAGACAGAGACAGAGAGAGAGAGACAGAGAGAGACAGACAGACAGACAGAGAGACAGAGAGAGAGAGCAGCTATTAAATTGTAATGTTAACAATTTAATCGGGTCTGTTCAATTTTGGGAAACATGCACTTTCCTGCTAAAAATGTCTTCGAGCTGCCTCTTAAAAAGGGCTTTTAACTTAAGTTACTTAATATGCAGGTCCACAGACTGAATTTAGGATCATAAAAAAAAGCACTGAACTCACAACTCACAACATTGGATGCAGTTTTAGTCCTTGACGGAGCCGCAGAGACATATACAGATTTAACTGCATGTTAGTTGGCACAGGAGAGCCCCGAGGGTGTATCCGTGCACATTCGCGTGCGAGAACATTGTAAACTGGCTGACATAACCATGGCAACAAACATTACCTGAGGGCATACGATCACCCTCTGCCAAGCCCTCAGCTTAACTCTCTGCAGTTCTTTCCCTTGACTTTTGATCACCGGTGACCAGGTTTTTTTTGTTTTTTTTTTAATGTGGAAGTTATCATGTCCAAAACCTTTCATTTATTTATTTATTTTTGCCATGAAAGCAATGTTTTTACTTAAACAAACGTAAACAAAAACAATAACCGAGAAAAAAAAAATATTTGAGAAATGTCGGGTATTGTGGCATGATTATTTCTCCCAAAAATGTGAAAAACATTCTCAACCTAAAAGTAAGCAACCTAACGAGTTAAACGCTTCAGCTGCAACCTTATTGGACACGGCAGTTCCAGTGTTGATCTCTCCCGGCCTCTGAAAATAGATCTCCAATGACAAGAAGCACGGGGACGTTGAGACAGAGATGATGGACAAGAAGGGAGGTAACAGAGCGCCAGCAACGTCAAGACCAGCTGCAGAAAAGACTAATGGTCATAACCATACGTTGTGAAGTCTGAGGAAATCAAATCCTTATCTGATGATTGTGAAACCCTGCTCGGATGATGGTCAGTATCTGTTAGCATGTAGAAAGAAGATTGCTGTCGTATGTAGTGCAGGGGCTGAGCGTGCAATAATGAAAGTGACCATTTGCGCACACACACACACACAAGGGACGCGTAGCTACTAAGTAAATGTTCCGAGGGACACTGAATGCAGCGGAATCGTGGTGAAATAGAAACTTTTTAAGTGACAGCCAGTACATGCATTGCGCACCACATGTTGCCCCAGTTTTCTTCTATCAGGGGGCAGTGTCGTGAAGGAGGTGCCCAAAGACCTGGTCAGGGCAGACACACCTTACGTTCCCAGAGAGTCTGCAGCCGTCTGCCTGCCTGTACCCATTTATGATCTCATCATCCGCAGCGCTGAGGGTACTGGAGC
>JADBJO010014271.1:35000-48401 GCA_016801955.1 Conus betulinus | reverse complement strand
CATTCGCCATTGCTCGTCTTTGTTATTAGAAAGAGCAGTCAAATTGCAGACTGTACGAGCAACATTAAATGCCTGGTTTACATCAACTTCGCCAGGCACAGTTTTTGGATAACATGTTGTATTGGATGCCCAGCAGTCAAGGAGTTTGCTCTGGATCGGGGCGTTGTCGGCACGTATGTGGCATTTTCGTGTCTGTAGAATCATTCCGGCGACGTCCAGTTTGTAGTCGTGAGAATAAAAGGTTGCGAAGAAAAACGAAGCTAACCATGCTCAGATCAGGCTACTGTAGCGCCCTATAACAGGTGCATACTGCACAAACCGAAAAATAAACAGAAATTCACAAACCACGAAAATGATAACTGTTTGGTAACTGCTTTCTCATCTTCATCAACACACACACACCGCACGCACACGGCACACAGACGCGCGCGCCGCGCGAGCACACACACACACACACACACACACACACACACACACACACACACGACACACACACACACACACACGCACGCACGTGCGCACGCACGCACGCACGCATGCACGCCTTTGCACGCACAGCACGCACGCACGCACGCACGCACGCACGCACACCACACACCACACACCACACACACACACACACACACAAACACAGTTGAGAGATAGATAAGAGATTTTTAAAGATGGAAACAGATTAAGCAGAAAGTACTTGTTGAACATCAAGCCTACTCTGAACTAAACGACAAAAAGAACAAAATAATAAATATGTAATTGGTGTGTGTGTGTGGTGGTGTGTGGTGTTGTGTTGTGTGTGTGTGTGTCGTGTGTATGGTGTGTGTGTGACGAAGGGAAATCAAGCAAGATACCAGAGTGTTTGTGTGTGTGTTGTGTCGTGTGTGTGTTACGAAATGGATAAATCACACACACCACACAGAGCAGACAAAGAGAGAGGAAGAGACACACATACGTGTGACCTATCGTTTGCTCCACACACACACACACACACACAACACACACACACACACACAACACACACACACACACATGTGAGCGCGTGCACAGCATAGCACGGTTACGCACCGCATACGCACACGAATTAGTACACAAACACTCAGTACATACGACATGCTCGCATGACACAGAGAGAAGAAAGACGAGAAGAGAGAGAGAGAGAGAGAGAAGAGAAAGAGAGGTGTTGAGATGTGTGTGTGTGTGTGTGTGTGTGATGTGTGTGTGCGTGCGTGCGTGCGTGTGTGTTGTGTGTGTGTGTGTGTGGTGTGTGTGGTGTGTGGGTGTGGTGGTGTGTGGACCACAGATTCGTATGGCGTTTTACAATCTTACGACTTCCCGTGCCAGCTGTTTTATGCCTCCTTCTGTGTTACCACTCTGCCAATCTTCCCACAAATCGTTGTCAAACACATGCTAACGAGCACAGAGCTGTGTGAAAATAGGCCAGTAGAGAATGATTTTCATTTCCTGCTGAGCTTTGGGTTTGCCATGGCTGTCTGACCTCCTCGCACATCGGGTCACTCAATTTTTTTCGGGTTTGCTCTTGAACCATGTTATGAAAAAAAAGCATGAATCCCTCCTTTGAAGCTCTATAGTTCTTTGGGTTTTAACTGGGTTACTGGCAATTGAACACAGACCTAAGATATCAAAACAATGTATGGATCTCCAAGTCACAAACCAAAAGCAAGCATCCATCAGCTGTTGGCCAATATAGCAGCTAAATTGTTGGTCAGTGTGTGTATACTCGTCCTGCGTGCTGTGCAGTGCATGCCCATCTGCTAGGCGTTTAGTGGGCTGGGTTTGGCTATTCAGAAAAAAGAAGAAGAAAAAGGAGACAGATCATCCAAGAGGCTTTTCGCCTTTCTTTTTGATCATGGAGTCTGGCCAATCTGTCACGGTCACTGGGCCGCCCTGCATACTTTGTGTCTGACGAAGAAGAGAGAGTAAGAAGGGGTAACACTGGCAAGCAGTATGGAGTGATACTGGGGAATGGTTTTCATCAATGCTGGACTCTCGGACAGGATGCAGAGGGCCTGTGACTTCCGTTAATCATCAGGGGCTCCATTGAAAGCTCCGTCCACAATTATAGGAGCATATCTTTGCTTTGGGGGTGGTCACCTTGATGACGTCAGTTTGACGTCACAGGAACACTTTTTCAGCAAAGCAAAGCAAGCCACGCATTGTCATAATTGAGAGGCTTGGTGAATGGGTAACTTGTATTAAAGGAAAATAGACAAGAGGAGGAGGAAGCACGAAAAAAGGGAATATAATTATACAAGCAAAAGAAGAGAGAGGTTGAGGGGGGGGGGGGGGGGGGGGGGGGGTGGGTGTTACAAATTGAGATATTTTTAGTGCATCCTGTCCACATACATGAGACAGGCAGAGACAGAGGCAGGGAGTGAGAGCTTCGTCCAAGGCTTATGGCACATGTCGGCTTTTTTTTTTCCCCTGCTGATGATGTCAGTCTAACGTACCGAAGAAAAAAATGTGAAAGGAATATGTCACTCGCCTTGCAGAGCCAGATGTAAGATGTTGGTAATGATTCCGTTTCAAAGTGAGGTGACTGCAGATTTGAAAGGTCTTGATAAAGCACACGCCAAACAACGTAAACAAACGAATCACAAGACAAAACAACGACGCGTTTCGACCTCCTAGGTCTTCTTCAGGCAAAATACACAAACACTCAGGACAAGGAAAAATGAACCAGCAAAACACTTATCCTCATCCAGTTCGGCACAAGACAGGCATTGGTAATGATATGAACTGTGAAGAAAGAAAGAAGAACACACACCCACACACACCACACACACACACACCACACACACACACACACACACACACACAGCACGCACGCACGCACGCACGCACTCACACACACACACACAACACACACACACACACACACACACACACACACACAGACGCAGGCATCCCTGTCTCGCACATGCGCTCAGCCACACAACACACACACACACACACACACACACACACACACACACACACACCCACACACAACAACCACACACACACACACGCACGCACGCATGCACTCACGCGCACGCACGCACGCACGCACACACACACACACACACACACACACACACACACACACACAGGAAGGAACAGCGCGCGCGGACATATACACACATGCGCGCGCGCGTTTGCGCGTGCGTGCAACGCACATACACACATACCCCATACACACACGCACGCATGGGACGCACGCATCCATGCACTACACTGTACACTCATACATACACACACAAATAAAAAAACGCATACACACTGATGACATGTTCTGTCATCTTCTTTAAGACAGGCTGTCGTGGTGAGAGAGTCAGCTACCTACCCACACGCTGCCCTAGCACTGTTGTATGCTGCTAGCTGTGTGTCTGGACTTCAGTTGGTGCAGTAGGAATATGGCTGAATAGAGCAAAAATATCAGCGCTTAGAGACTTTTCTTTCTTCTTTCTTTCCTATGATCATGCTGTGGGAACAATCATTATTACACCTTCAGTTCGCCATTAAAGTGTCTTCTGAAGGAGAAAAAGCAGTCAACTTGTAGACATGACAGAGCAACATAGGCGCAGGATTTTGTCTCTGCAAGACTCAATTATGGGATGCATGGGCAGTAACCCCAGCAGTCAGGGGAGGTGCTTTAACCAGAGTTCTGTCAGCACTTGCCTGGACAATTCGTCTTTTTGGAATCACTCTGGCGACGTCAGTATCTAGTCGTGTGAAGAAAAGGTTGCAAAGGAAATGAAACTAGCCACAAGCAGATCAGGTTCAGTAACAACGCCATATATATGGTAAATTTCATGACATGAAAATAAAGAACATACACAAGCACAAAAATAATACCGTTTAGTAACTGCTTTCTCATGTCACTCAACACACACACACACACACACAACACACACACACACACACACACACACACACACCACACACATATGGGCACGCACACAGAGGAGAGAGGGCGCGAGAGAGAGAGAGAGAGAGAGAGAGAGAGAGAGAGGAGAGAGAGAGAGAGAGAGAGAGAGAGAGAACGAATGAATTTTGAAAGAGGGTAGTGGATTCAAACATGAATGTTGTCTTACATCCAGCCCTATTAGCAAAACTACAATTAAAAGAGATGTGATTACAAGTGTATATCTGTGTTTGTGTGTGTGTGTGTGAGGGGGGGGGGGGAGAGAATGAGAGAGAGAGTGAGAGAGGGATAGAGGAGGAGAGAGCGTTCAATACTTTTTGTCCCTTCTATTTTCCTCTTTATGCGTTCTCTACATATGGCAGCCTTTATCCAATCAACATTTTATCTATAAATAGATGCGCTTTATAGTTTTGCCTTGTCGTAAACGTTTTGCAATTGCAGTCTTGATAATTACATCAAACTGAATATAGAATCATGCATGGTTCCAAGAACACACAAGTATATCCCAAAGTTACAAACAGAAAGCAGCCATCCATCTATCTACGAAGACAGCACCTGCATTCTGATCATTCCGGACGTGTGACCCTCTTGTCACATGCGCACGTGCAGCTGCCTGACGGTGTATGATTAACCCTTGGGTATGCCGAGAGAAAAAAATGACATAGTGGGCTTCCTTAAAGTCTGCCTTCCCTTTGCTTCTGTTGGGTGTAAACAACAGTTTATACCCAAGTAAGCTTTATCTTCAGTTATGGGCAACACACCGCTTTCTCTTTTTTTCTTTAGTCACCTGGGTGACCTCTTCTGATGTCGCTAGAGGAATATGTTACAAAGAAATGAAGCCAGCCATGAACTGTTTGCGTCGAGTTTACTTTGTAAATAGACAAATGACAATGAAGTACAAAGACACATCAAGTCCAGAATGATACAGAGAGAGAGAGAGAGAGAGAGAGAGAGCGAGAGAGAGAGAGAGAGCGAGCAGAGAGAGAAAGGCAGATAGCGAGAGAAGAGACAGAGAGGAGAGAGAGAGAGAGGAGAAAAAGAGAGAGAGAGAGGAGAAAAAAGAGAGAGAGAAAGAGGAGAGAGAGAGAGAGAACGTTTTGGGGGTGGGGGGGTGCAGAACGATGACATCTATTTATTTCAATAACAGCAGTTCAGACAGTGAATATTAATGAAAAGTTCCGAGAGAATCCCGTGCAGCTGGATATTACTTTGAACGTGAACACCACTCACACGTCAAGAAATTTATTTGGAAAAACCAAACTATCTTGCTACGAGCACATGTTACATCAAGACTACAAAATTCAACTCTGTAAGATAGGATTGGTTCAAAATATGAAATTGATAGGTTTATAAGTGGCTGAAGTCAACTGTAGTGTGACAACTTGATAGCTAAACGTCACTGGTATAGGTTGACGTGTACAGAATGGCAGGACAGAGTCTGAGTTTTGTGTCGACTTTTAGGCATCATTGCTTCATTTGGATGGCTGTACACCGCTACTATCATTGCAATAATGAAATTATTATGATTATTACTTTTGTCATTAATAGTTCTTATGTAGCGCCCATCCTTGGTAAGTTACCAAGCTCCGAGTGGTTTACAATCAGTGTTCTTGTTTACACAACGGGCAGCTTATCTGGATTGAGCCAACTGAAGAGCTGCCTGTTGGTGCTACAATCAGTTGTTTTCAGTGTTATTCAGACAACATCAGTCACTCACTTTTCTTCCTTCGTTCTTCTGAGTTTTCACGCAGTGTGCATGTTGTGGGCATGTACGTCATCCACACCAATGGTCAAACTGGCCTTCTCTTCCCCAGTTGTTTGATAGATTTTATGAGTGTGCATGATGTAATGCATGTGCTCATACACGGAACCCAAGGTTTTAGTTTCATACGAAGGACTTCTCATGAAATGGATTAAGGATCAGTTTCAACACCATTTAAAAGAATTGCCCAGTAACAAAACGGCCAAGCGTAGTTTCGAACTCACAACCTTAGGTTAACCAGAATGACAAGTCTAGTGCTCTACCAGTCCCATAACTGTTCCTTGTGAAACAAGACCGGGACAGACAGCGGTATGCGCCAACCTTTTCTGCCTGCCCCATCCTATCACAAGGATGCTGCAGTCTCATTTACCAGCATACTCATCACAAGCTGTATTATATTGTGCAAAAATATGTGTAAGAGATAGTAACACATTTACTTGGTTTGCAAGGTAGTTTACACACACACACACACACACCACACACACACACACACACACACACACACACACACTACGTGAAAGTTTGCAAAAATATATACCTGAATATTTACCTGATTTTACTTTTGACCATAGACATTTTCCCGCGCACATGAAATACCACCTTTTCTGAATAGTCACGATGCTTCCAGACAAGTATCACATACTGAAGCAATAATCGTCACCAAAGCAAAGTAGGATGTACAACCCAAAAACATCAGTCAGAACATAACACCATGCCGATCAAGCCCTACTGGTGTGGGGACAGGATCAATGCATGAAGCAATAGTGTAGTACAGTTAATTGGGTGCAGGTGGTATAATCGTCACCAAAGCAAAGCAGGATGTACAACCAAAAACATCAGTCAGAACATAACACCATGCCCGATCAAGCCCTGCTGGTGTGGGACAGGATCAATGCATGAAGCAATAGTGTAGTACAGTTAATTGGTGCTGGTAGACATGTAGATTGCAGACAGTTCATCACTCACGTGCTAGCCAAGGGTAGACATGGTCAGTCTCTGAACAAGAGGTGCAGGGCATCACTTTGAACTGTCCTCCAGGGAAGAAAAGATGAAAAAAGCAAGAAAGGGGGTAGAGGATAGAGAAAACCAAAATGGAAAATTTTGGAGGGTAGTGTACATGGGTGACAGACCAGGAAAGGAGGGGAGGGAGTTTATGATGGATGCTGCATATCACATGCATGAGTCTTCCTGTTGTGGACCAACTCTCCTCTCTCTCTCTCTCTCTCTCTCTCTCTCTCTCCTCTCTCTCTCTCTCTCTCTCTCTCTGTGTGTGTGTGTGTGTGTGTGTGTGTGTGTGTGTGTGTGTGTGTGTGTTGTTTCATTTTTATTGAGCTTGGCTGTCTATTGTTGCTTTTTTTTCCTCTTCTCTCCTTCGCGCTCTCGTCTGCCAGACTGATAAATTACTTTTCGTCACAGAGTAAAAGACAGAGCATGAAGACACTGTGTTGATATAATTCTTGATCTTTGCACTTTTGTTTTAAGTGGCTCCTGTCTGCAAATCGAGAAGTCTGTAAGTAGTAGTAGCAGTAAAAGACAACTCTGTGTGACGTCATATCTGTGATAATTACCAGTCACCTGTGTCCTCCGGGTTGGCCCAGTGTCGACTGCTGAAAACTGTCGACAGCGAGCTGTTCACGGGCGCACAGATTCTGTGTGCTGACGTCTTCAAATCAGAACTAACGTAAAAACAAGTCACATTTGTGCTTAACCACAAGAAGATTTGAAGAAACAAAGTAATGCTCACTGTTACTGTCTTCAGTGCATATCTTTGGATAAACAGGAAAATATGGAACACACTGTCTAAATTCTACTAGGACAGATCAGGTCACAAAGCTTTTCCTTGTTGGTAACTCCTAATCAGGAGGGTGTTCCTCAAACTTCTTATGTAAGAATTCTTTCTTGCCACCGACACTCTAGAACTGGACGATAAGCAAGGTTTGATAACCGTAAGCCTGCAAACTTTATTTGTCTTCAAGACTGCTGCAATAAGGCGCTAATATTAAGCAGGTTTCCAAGGCTAAATCCGTTATATGGATTGGATTCGAAGCGTGGTAGATGCCAGTGTGTCCAACAGAAAAGGCGAAGAATCTTTGTTAATATGAGGAATGTCCATCTGGCCATAATACATCAGATTAATTTAATTCTGCGTTTTGCCTAGCGCCATTGCATGCATGCCAAGTCATGCTTGTGGTAATTGTTTTCAAGTCATCTTGTCGTGGGGTATCAGTTGTTGGCCAGGTATGTTACTAAAAGCAACTTTTGATTATGTCCCCTGACAGTACAGTACCTACTCTTTATGACCTTAACCATGAGAGTTCCACTGCCCCTGGTCATTTAAAAAGTGTCAGTATCCAAACCCAAAGCACCCCTCTTACCTGATTTGTTGGTTATAATTTCATTCACCCAGGATCTGTTTCGATACATATTAGAATCATATATGTATAATTCCTTTCAAAGTAGCTTTTAACTGCTTTCTCGCAACAGTGTCTTTATTCATTTATTCCTGTCCCCCCTTCCTCCTTCCCCCCACCACACCTTCACTCTGCTGAGGCGTAAAATGGGGACGAAGAAAAATGGAGAGTAGGAGAGGATGGGGGTGAAGTAGTAGGTTAGAATTTGCAGCATGGAAGTGAAGTGACGCATTTTCTGGGGTCACTGGATATCATACTAATGTGAAGAGAGATATTGAGGGAAGATGGGTGAAGCGTGGGCGGGAGTGGTGAGGCTAAAATAACACCAACTCTCACTAGATGGAGTACAATTGCATATGTATTACCTATCTGTTGTCTTTCTGTCTGCTTCCTGTTCAGGGGCTCAATGGTTTTTCACACTATTTTGTCACTGACAGCATCCAACTGTCATGTTTGAAGCACACACACAGTGGTTGGCACACCTGCAAAGGCCTCGTGCAGGCGATGGGCCGACCTTACTGAACAGTGGACAATGACACAGTGACATACATGGTAACCTGAGAGGGCAGCCTAGTAAACTGAACAATTCTCTCGTGGCGCGCGGTTACTGAAGAGCTCAGAAGAGGTTGGTGACCTGCGGGAGTGAACAGGACTCCAGCAAAACGAAGTACTGGGAAAGCCAGGTCAGAAAAAAAAAAATCCTCTCCCGGTAACATCTTTTGTAGGAAGAAAAGAAGCCTTCTGCGTGTAACTATCAGGATCCACTTTGAATGGCTGGACAGTGGACCACATGTAGCCGTCTGAAACACCAGGAAACTGTGCAGGTAAGAACAAAGTAATTAAATTGGAGCCCTGAGGTGTCAAATGATCTTTGCATGCCCATTGTTTTCAACGACAAAAATTGTAAACACTGAGTAATCAAAATCATTCACATTCATCGCAAAGAAATTCAAATAAAGAAATAAAATATGCAATAATTCAACGCCACCTGTGCCTACACATACACACACACTCTCTCTCTCTCTCTCTCTCTCTCTCTCTCTCTCTCTCTCTCTCTCTCTCTCTCTCTCACACACACACACACACACACACACACACACACACACACACACACACACATATATATATATATATATATATATATATATATATGTATATATATATATACGCTGACGCACCCCCCACTCAAAATTGTAAAAAGGTACGCAGCGTGAAACACATCTACGCTTATACACACAATATATATAACATTAGCGTGTTTGAACACCCTGGAGAAAGTTTGTTGTAGAATCACATTTTTAAACTTATACATATATATATATATATATGTACACGCTGACACACTCTGTTGTGCGCAGTGTCTAAATTTAGGAACATTAGTTTTTTGGGAAAGGGTAGACAGTGTAGGCATATTTGCAAGTTTTTTTTGTGTGAAATGTAAATAACAGTTCTTTTTTTTCCCTTAATTCAGTTTGAGAATGTGTCTTTTTTTCGTTGCAGTGAAGTTGTTGTGAGGGACGCTTTTGTCGTGCATAGCTTTCACTGCAACATTGATTACAGCAGTAAATTCCAGGCACCGTTCCTGAGTCTTACTCACAAACATTTAACCCATCAAGACAGAGGGAAGCTGCTCATTGTAATGCGTGAATGTGTCAGTCACTCACATCAGTCAAATAAGGTTGTATAAGTCACAATACTGTATGAATAGCACCAGCGACATGATAACAAAGATGTTTTGCATAGGTTACAAATATTACAAAAACAAACAGAAAACACCCACTAAAACTAAATGGGTAGCAATGCACTACCGTCTCACCGGAAAGGTCAGATCCCCTCATTCCTACCTTCCATCCTTTCTGCTACGACTCTCCTTTTCTTCCTGGCATCAGCAGTAAGAGATTATCTTATGTACACGAAGCTTTCCCTTCCCTCTCTCACCTTTTATAGCCTTCTTCCCATCTGCCTACCTCTTAGTCTCGTGAACATTGCTCATAGACCCTGCAAAAAAAAAAAAAAAAAAAAAAAAAACCCCCTAGAACGGAACTGGTCGTCACGCAGTAGTCCGTACGTACAAAGTGACCAAGTATAGGTATCATGAAGCATATTTTTCTCCCGCACATAAATGTCCATTTGAGCACGTTCTAGTAGTAAAAACTTATATGTATGTATATGTATGTGATATATATATATATATATATATAAATTCCGTGCTCGACATATATCTAGGTCATACTTCTTCTTTTAAAAGTATACCCTGCAATACTTTCTTGATGTTTGAATCAGGCGGTTTTTTTTCTTACTTTATTAGGGGGCCTGTGCAGAATTACTCTCTTAATATTTACCTTAATTTTTGACCGAGTTCTGTACATTTTCTTCCTTTGCCTTTTATTCGATTGTTACTTAAGTATGTCACAGGCGCTGGTACACACACACAAAACGCGCGCGCACGCGTGCACGCACGCACGCACACACGCACGCACAGACACAGACACACACACAATCAGCGCTTACACAAAGATTCAGAGATTTTTTAAAAAATCAAAGATTTAATCCTGTGACCCCTTTTGGGGCATGGAGGACTTGAAACAAAATGAACAAATGTAAACGAAACACATCAAACATCCAAAAATTTTCCCGATAATTAACACACTGAATATAATGTTACACAACTTTACTAAGTTTTAAAAACTTCGCTAAGTTTAGTCACACACACACACACACACACACACACACACACACACACACACACACACACACACACACACACACACACACACACACACACACACACACACACACACACACACACACACACACTCACTCACTTTCTCTGTCTCACGCACACACATGCATTGTCTGTCTTTCTCTCTCTTCTCTGTCTGTTTCTCTCTCTCTCTCTCTCTCTCTCTCTCTCTCTCTCTCTCTCTCTCTCTCTCTCTCTCTCTCACACACACACACACACACACACACACACACACACACACACACACACACACACACACACACACATTAACATTCACGTACACTCGCTCTTAGGTCACACGTGCATGCAGATTTACATACCATAGAACGAACCTACATGTAGTTTGCATTTGTTCCTCCCTGGTATTGGGCTTCTAAATTCCGTCCGTCGAACACTCCATCCAAAACATGCCAGCTGAGCTGAAACTCACGAAGATCGCACACTCGTAATGGGCTCTGAGGATTCAGTTTGCAAAAGACACCGCTGAACGCGTCACCACTCACACTCGTTCATACTCTTCCTGGAATGCTGCCCTGGATATGAATTCTCTTGGCATGACCATTTGATTACCAAGGATGCTTCTGTAGTAATGTTTTTTGTTTCCTCCTTTTTGTGTTAGTCGTTAAAAGTTAGAGAGAACAGGAAAATATGTTAAAAAAATAAGTACCTTTTCTGAGATCATGTCCTTTACCCTACGTGTGTGGCTCTGTGTCAGCTTAAAGCATCGGACCAGTTTTGTCAAAATCGTGGGAAGAGAGAACGTGCACCAAGAATGGAGCCATTGAAGGCTGGTGCAGATATGTAGAGGAGGTCTGGAACTAACGGCGGAACTTCGCACTGTGATCCATTATCCATTTGACACATGGTGGACACTTGTGCCTCTGATGTCCCATCTGTCGTTGTGTTTCTCCCTCTGCTTAGATCCGGCTGGACAGGGGCACGGTTGATGGGGGAGGGGGAAGGCTTGCTTTAGCAGGATGTAGACACATCAGTCTGATGGTCTATTCTGTGTTAATCTTTCATTTTGAGCAGAACGTCCGTATTCACATGTAACAACACAGATATGGCATTCGCTCGGGCAGAAGCAGCGTTTACAAGTGTAAACGGGGTTGAGGGTGGAATTTGGAACCACAAAAAAGATGAAATTTTCACCGACGCGCTGTATAGATTTTCACCGCCTGTCACTCGCACATGGTTAAGTGCCAGGATAATACTGGTCACTGGCAGTCAGTCAGACAGGACAATGACAGCAAGGTTTTCTAATAAAAAAAGGGCAAAAAATCCATCATCATATTTTCAAGATGATTCTCAATCAATGGATAGGTTACTCTAAGAAAAACAAGATGCAAAGCACATAAACGTACGCCCAGTTTATCCTGAATTATCATGAGATATTCCGTAAAGAGGAAAACCCGTTTTGGTCCGTTATAGCCGTTAATAACGACTATTTTGGTAAACATAGGCCATCATCTATGACCCATAATGAACATACCTACAAATTTGCAGAAAGATCGGCCAAATAGTTTCTGAGATTTTCCATAAGGAAGAAAATTGTTATGGGCCGTTACAGCCATTAGTAACGGCTATCACGTTAAAATACAAACATCGGGCATCATCCGTGACCCATAACAAACATACCTAAAAATTTTCAGAATGACCGGCCAAGTACTTTCTAAGATATTCCATAAAGAAGAAAAACCGTTATGGGCCGTTATATAGCCATTAGTAATGGCTATTATGGTTAAAATAACCCACCCACGAGCATCATCCAAGGTCCATAATGAACATACCTACAAATTTTCAGAAAGATCGGCCAAGTACTTTCTGAAATATTCCATAAAAAAGAAAAACAGTTATGGATCATTATAGCCATTAGTAACGGTTATAACGGTAAAAAAAAAATTTGGGCATGATCCGTGACTCATAATGAACATGGCTACAAGTTTCAGAGAGATATCGGCCATGTGCTTTCTGAGATATTCCATAAAGAAGGAAAAACCGTTATGGGCCGTTATGGCCGTTAGCAATAAAAAAAAATAAAAAAAAAACTAAATAATACATTTTCAGAACGATCGGCCCAGTAGTTTTTGTCTGGAGCGAGTGGAACACATTTTGACCACGGACGAACGGACAGAGAGAGAGAGAGAGAGAGAGAGAGAGAGAGAGAGAGAGAGAGAGAGAGAGAGAGAGAGAGAGATTTCTTCGTTCCCATTCTCAAGTACTCCCTCTTCTATCAGAACTGGGTACAAAAAGACGAAGAAAAGATCCATCACTATATTATTTTCAAGATGATTCTCAGTCAATTGTTTCAAGGTACGCTATGCGATGAAACAGGAAAACAGCCATGAATGTTCACGTCTTTCCAAATTTTGCACCAGTTAGTATTTCTGTCAAATAGTTATAAATTTAGAAGAACATTATAGTTTTCTTATTTAGTACAGAAAATATCTCATAATAATAATAATAATAATAATAATAATGTATGGATTTATATGGCGCAATTCTTGGGGTCAACTCATTGCGCTCAACACACTCAAACAATCGCACTGACATCTGTTCACACACA
>JADBJO010014271.1:15000-22500 GCA_016801955.1 Conus betulinus | reverse complement strand
GTAGACATGTAGATTGCAGACAGTTCATCCCTCACGTGCTAGCCAAGGGTAGACATGGTCAGTCTCTGAACAATAGGTGCAGGGCATCACCCTGAACTGTCCTCAAGCGAAGAAAAGATGAAAAAAAGTAAGGAGGAGGCAGAGGGTAGAGAAAAACAAAATGGGAAATTTCGAGGGTAGTGTACATGGGTGGCAGGACAGGAAAGGAGGAGAGGGGGTTTATGATGGATGGCTGCATATCCCATGCATGAGTCTTCCTCTTGTGGACCAGCTGTGTGTGTGTGTGTGTGTGTGTGTGTGTGTGTGTGTGTGTGTGTGTGTGTGTGTGTTTCGTTTTTATTTGTTTGTTTGGTTACTTGTTATTTCACTTGCACACACTGTTCTACTCAAAAGTTCAATTGTGCTCGGCTGTCTATTGTTGCTTTTTTATCTCTCCTCTCCTGTGTGTGTGTGTGTGTGTGTGTGTGTGTGTGTGTGTGTGTGTGTGTGTGTGTGTGTGTGTGTGTGTGTGTGTGTGTGTGTGTGTGTGTGTGTGTGTGTGTGTGTGTGCGTGTGTGTGTGTGTGTGTGTGTGTGTGTGTGTGTGTGTGTGTGTGTGTGTGTGTGTGTTGTGCGCGCGCGCGCGCGCGCGCGTGTGTGTGTGTGTGTGTGTGTGTGTGTGTGTGTGTGTGTGTGTGTGTGTTCACGTGTTTTTTCACTTGCACATACCCTTGTACTCAAAATCTCAATTGTGCTCGGCTGTCTATTGCTGCCTTTTTTTTGTTTGTTTGTTTGTTTCTCTCCTCTCCTTCGCTCTCGTCTGTCAGACTGATAAATTACTTTCGACACAGTAAAAGGCGGAACATGAAGACACGGTGTTGAACTGATCCTTGGTCTTTGTACTTTTGTTTAAAGTGGCTCTTGTCTGCAAGTCGAGAAGTCTGTAAGTAGTAGTAACAGTAAAAGACAAATCGATGTAACGTCAAACCCAGAATAGTTAGCAGCTACCTGTGTCTGCCGTGTTGGCCCAGTGTCGACTGCTCAAAACTGTCGGCAGCGAGCTGATCACGGGCGCACAGATTCTGTGTGTGCTGGCGGTCTTCAAATCAGAACTGATGTAAAAACAAATTGCATTAATTTTATGCTTAACCACAACTAGATTTGAAGAAACGAAGTAATACTCACTGTTACTCTCTTCAATGCATATCTTTGGATAAAGAGGAAAAAAACTGGAACACACTGTCTTAATGTCTAAATCCTACTAGGACAGATCAGGTCACAAAGTTTTCCTTGAAAAGATGGTGACTCCTAATCAGGAGGGTGTTCCTTAAACTTCTTATGTCAGAATTCTTTCTCGCCACACACACTTTAGAACTGGATGATAAGCAAGGCTGATTACCTTAAACCTGCAAACTTTATTTGTCTTCCAGACTGCAGCAATAAGATACTAAATATTAAGTGGCTTTTCCAGGCTAAACCGCTTGGTGTCACGCAGGTTAGGTTGCTCTGCTCTAGGGTCAGGCTAACCTACGGACAATAAGCGCATTCGCTGTGATATGCCTCTCACAGGCACAGAGGAGGGGCATTTGCTTCGCAAGTCATGCTGTAATTTTGTTGTGTACTTCTACACAAGAGTTTATAAACCATGTACCTACTTACTTCGTGTTACTTCTACACGCACTAATGAACCACCTCCCGCACCAAATAGGCAAGCAAGACAAAAGTGACAGATGCACCCGTTATTAACTAACAATTCCTTAACAACTACAACAAAACAATGCAACACTACTTTAGGTCTCAACTATCAACTCCTACATTAAACAAACGCATGCTCAAAATAAATCTCATCCACTCTCTCTCTCTCTCTCTCTCTCTCTCTCTCTCTCTCTCTCTCTCTCTCTCTCTCTCTCTCTCGTTTTTTTTTTTCTTTGGAGTCCTTTATTATCCACCTCCCCCCTCTAGACGAACAGTCTTTCCCAAGCGAGCTTGGGACCTGTCAAGCTTCCTGTTCAGCTCCAGGCACAGCACAAGTTCTTGTTCCTCCGTTTCCTTGTCCGAAACAGGAATAACTACAAAGAATAAGGGCTCTTAGCTTTCTGTAGGGCTAGGTCCTTAGTAGACACCACGTAGTGAGGAGTCCCCTCGGGATATCTCCTCTCTACTCGCAAGTCCAGATCTACGGCTCACGCGTAGACGGAAGCCAAACTGCCGGTCCACGTCAGATGCCCCGAATGCCGAGTGGGATGGTAGTGGTGGATGCAGTGTTGGTTATAGGCGGTTTCGGTGTTGATTGCGGCGTTAGTTGCAGTGTTGGTTGCAGGGGTTGGTTACGGGGGTCGGTTGCAGGTCTGCAGATATTACACAATCGTAAATACTAATATCATGCTTCCTCTCCAACTTGGTCGCACATTCCTTCTCGTACCAAACATAACCTTTCTCACAGCTACCAGCTCCCATTGTCTTGCTCACACCCCCATATTCCATATCATTCGCTCCCATTTACCCAACTCGTACACTATCACACAACATCCATTTCCTCTCCAATCCTTCTCACAATCTCAAATCACTTTCGAACCCATCTTCCCTTTCCCGGTAATGATAATCTATTCCTAATCTAAATTAAAGCACCAGAATTTCACCCACACTCAGACTCAAAAGCCACCAGATACTACCTGCAACAGAGCAGCATTATCTTTATAATGTAAAATTTCAATCCACTCACCAAACTATCCTGTGTTCCAGGTTCACAATGATGGGCAGACACCACTCATTTCCATTGTCCCGAACATATTAGTCCCCATCCTTTTTTTTTTTTTTTTTTTAAACCAACATAGTCCAACTGGGCAATTTTGCAAGATAGGCCTACACAGAGCAGTCTCCTTGCCCCCGAGGTACACACGACCCTTCTGTGTCAGATTCCTGTCTAGATTCTGGTACGATGGGATTGGACGAGTCCATCATTAGATCTAGGCCGAGAAGTCGGACTTCACCGAAGAACTCAATTGGGACCCATGTGACCTACCACCTCCTTCCTACCTATGCAAATTTCTAACATAGGACCGGCCACTCACACTTTTTGCTCTTTAGATCTGTTCCGCATTGTAGGCTAAAGGGGAAATAAACTTTGATTTTCTTTCCTTTTAGATCGAGGATTTGGGCTCCTTTTTTTTCACTGCCCGTGACATATGGATTGGTTTCAAAGCGTGGTCGATGCCAGTGTGTCCAACAGAAAAGGCGAAGAATCTTTGTTAATATGAGGAATGTCCATCTGGCCATAATAGATAAGATTAATTTAATTCTGTGTTTCGCCTTTGCATGCATGCCATGTCATTGTTGTGGTAATTGTTTTCAAAGTCATCTTGTCGTGGGTATCAGTTGTTGGCCAGGTATGTTACTAAAAGCGACTTTTGATTATGTCCCATGACAATACAAATCCTACTCTTCCTGACCTTAACCATAAGAGTCCCACTGTCCCTGGCCATTTAAAAAGTTCCAGTATCCAAACCCAAAGCACCCCTCTTACCTGACCTGTTGGGTATAATTTCATTCACCCAGGATCTGTTTTGATACATACTAGGACCATTATGTTCACATCCTTTCAAAGTAGCCTTTAACTGCTTCCTCACGGCAGTGTCTTGTCTGGTGTGTTCCTGTCCCTCTTTCCTCCTTTCCCCATCACACCTACACTCTGCTAGCTTTTCCCATTTGTCCACATCATCATCTCGGGGAATGTAAGGAGGGGAAGGAGGCGTAAATGGGATGAAGAGAAATGGAGAGTAGGAGAGGAGGGGGTGAAGCAGTAGGTTAGTTGTCTTTCTGACTGCTTCCTGTTCAGGGGCTCAATGGCTTTTTCATACTATTTTGTCACTGATAGTCCAACTGTCATGTTTGAAGCACACACACGATGGTTGGCACACCTGCAAAGGCCTCATGCAGGCGATGGGCCGACCTCACTGAACAGCGGACAATGACACAGTGACATACATGATTACCTGAGAGGGGCAGCCTACCAAACTGTACTGGGAAAGCCAGGTCAGAGAGTAATCCTCTACCGGTAACATATTTTGTATGGAGAAAAGATGCCTTCTTCGTGTAACTATCGGGATCCCCTTTAAATGGGTGGACAGTAGACCACATGTAACCATCTGAAACATCGGAAAACAGTGCAGGTAAGAACAAAATACTGTAATGGAGCCCTGAGGTGTCAAATGTTTTTCGCATACCCATAGTTTTCAACGACAAAAACTGTAACACTGAGTAACAAGATCATTCACATTCATCACAAAGAAATTCAAATAAAGAACTAAAATATACAACGCTTCGCCGCCACATGTGCACACACACACACACACACACACACACACTCTCTCTCTCTCTCTCTCTCTCTCTCTCTCTCTCTCTCTCACTCACTCGCTCTCACTCTCTCTCAAACACACACACACACACACACACACACACACACACACACATATATATATATATATATATATATATATATATATATATATATATATATATATATATATATATATATACAGACACGTACACGCTTACACACGCTGTCATTAGTTTTTGTTTGGGGAAAAGTAGACAGGTGTAGGCATACTTGCAAGTCTGTTTTGTGTGAAATCTGAATAACATAGGGTTTTTTTTCCTTAATTCAGTTTCAGAATGTGTCCTTTTTTTTTCGTTGCAGTGAAGTTGTTGTGAGGGACGCTTTTGCTGTGCATAGCTTTCACTGCAACATTGATTACAGCAGTAAATTCCAGGCACCGTTCCTGAGTCTTACTCACAAACATTTAACCCATCAAGACAGAGGGAAGCTGCTCATTGTAATGCGTGGATGTGTCGGTCACTCACATCAGTCAAATAAGGTTGTATAAGTCATGATACTGTATGAATAGCATCTGTGACATGGAAACAAACATGTTATGTATAGATTACAAATATTACAAAAACAAAACAGAAAACACACCCACTAAAAATATACATAGGTAGCAATGTACTACCGTCTCTCTGGAAACTTCAGATCCCCTCAGTCCTACCTATCATCCTTTCTGCTACCATTCTCCTTCTCTTCCTAGCATCAGCAGTAAGAGTTTATCTTACGTACGTGAAGGCTGCCCCTCTCTCACCTTATAGCTTTCTTCCCATCTGCCTGCCTCTCAGTCTCGTGAACTTTGGTCATAGACCCCTGCAGAAAACATAAAAGAACGGAACTGGTCGTCACACAGTAGTCTGTATGTACAAAGTGACCAAATATAGGTATCATGAAGCGTATTTCTCCCGCACATAAATATCCACATGAGCACATTCTAGAAGTAAAAACATATATTTAAATATATATATATATATATATATATATTTTATATATATATATATATATATATATATATATATATATTCTTTTTTGAACCCTTGGTGATGAGAACACCACAAAATTATGGACTATGGTGCGTCTCTATTTGACACCAAGAGGACACGCACAATCAGCTGTGTCTCCCTGATGAGTCTGATTCAGCAGATGAAAGGCCTAGGAGCAGGCAATACAAATAGATCTGCCTTTGAGAGGGATTACGATGGTTCCCTTAGGCAGCTAGTGTAGGGTTTAGGGTTTCTCATATTCATGATATGTCCCCCCCCCCCCCCCCCCCCCCCCCATTTTCTTCATCTTCATTTTTTTTTTATAAAAGTTCAAATCTTTGCCAAGTCATTACTACGACTGAAGAATTGTTAGCCTGCACTTGTTTTCCCCCACTGTTTAACTGTTCAGCATTATATTGTTTGGTCAATCAGTGGGAGATTGCATCTCTTAGGAGATCCAAGTAAAGGTTGTTCTGTACAATTCTTAGCCACTCACAATGTTTGGGTTATTGATCAGTAGAGCTGACTACTCAGACTGTTCCATATCTTTTGTTCTCCCTTGCATCCTTGAATGGATCCTCAAGCATAGGCTCAAAAATTGTCCCCTTCATCTTATACTGTTTGCATAATGTTTTTAATTTTTTTTAGCAACTTTTTTCCTCTCCACACGTTCGTTTTGTTCATTTTTACTACCCTTCACTACCTGCATTTGGGGTGCTGTTGGAATTTTTTTTTTAACCCTTCGTGGTGAGAACACACACAGAATTATGGACTGTGGTGTGTCTCTATTTGACACCAAGAGCACAGACACAATCAGCCGTGTTTCCCTGATGAGTCCAATCCAGCGGACGAAAGGCCCTGGAGCAGGCAATACAAATAAATCTGTCTTCGAGAGGGATTACCATGGTTCACTCAGGCAGCTAGTGAAGGGTTTCTCATATTCATAATATATTCCCCCCCATTTTCTCCATCTTCATTTTTTTTTTCTAAAAGTTCAAGTCTTTGCCAAGTCATTACTATGACGGAAGAATTGTTAGCCTGCACTTGTTTTCCGCAACTGTATAACTGTCCAGAATTATATATATGTATAATTCCATCCCAACATATATCTAGGTCTTAATTCTTTTAGAAGTATACCGTGCAGTAATTTCTTGATGTTTGAATCAGGTGTGTTTTTTTTTTTCTTATAGTATTAGGGGGCTTGTGCAGATTTACTCTCTTAACATTTACCTTAATTTTTGACCGAGTTCTGTACATTTTCTTCCTTTGTCTTTTATTCGGTTGTTCCTAAAGTATGTCACAGGCGCTGGTACACACACACACACACACACGCACGCACGCACGCCACGCATGCACATACACACACACTTACACTAGTCTCTATCTCTCTCTCTCTCAGACACACACATACATTGTCTCTTCTTCTCTCACACACACACACACACACGTCGTCATTCACGCACACTCGCTCTTAGGTCACACGTGCATGCGGATTTACATACCATACAAACAGCCTACATGTAGTATACATTTGTTTTCTCCATGGTATTGGGCTTCTAAATTCCGTCCGTCGAACACTCCATCCAAAACATGCCAGCTGAGCTGAAATGCACGAAGACCGCACACTCGTAATGGGCTCTGAGGATTCAGTCTGCAAAAGACACCGCTCAACGCGTCACCACTCACACTCGTTCATACTCTTCCTGGAATGCTGGCCTGGATATGAATTCTCTTGGCATGCGGTTTGATTACTAAGGATGCTTCGGTCGTAATATTTTTGTATAATCCTTTTTGTGTTGCCGTTAAAAGTTAGAGAGAATAGGAAAATATGTTAAAAAAATAAGTACCTTTTCTGAGATCATGTCCTTTACCTGCGTGTGTGGCTCTGTGTCAGCTTAAAGCATCGTACTAGCTTTGTCAAAATCGTGGGAAGAGAGAACGTGTACCAAGAATGGAGCCATTGAAGGCTGGTGCAGATGTGTAGAGGAGGTCCGGAACTAACGGCACAACTTCGCACTGTGATCCATTATCCGTTTGACATGGTGGACACCTGTACTTCTGATGTCCCATCTGTCGTTTTGTTTCTCCCTCTGCTTAGATCCGGCTGGACAGGGGCACGGCTGATGGGGGAGGGGAGAGGCTTGCTTTAGCAGGATGT
>JADBJO010014271.1:0-5000 GCA_016801955.1 Conus betulinus | reverse complement strand
CGCACGCACGCACATACATACATGCACATACACACACACACACAGACACACACACACACACACACACACACACACACACACACACACACACACAACACACACGCACGCACGCACGCACGCACGCACGCACGCACGCACGCTCGCACGCACACGCACACACACACACACACACGCACACACACACACACACACACACACACACACACACACACACACACAGAACGTGCATGAGCTCGCATGCACACCCTTCAGAAATTTTACTTAAATTGTACACCACATTCAGCGTGCAGGAAACGTTCTCTCTCTCTCTCTCTCTCTCTCTCTCTCTCTCTCTCTCTCTCTCTCTCTCTCTCTCTCTCTCTCTCTCTCTCTCTCTCTCATCCCGTGTCATTTCCCCTTCTCCCGACAAGCGTATTCCAGCGTGTGAGGCACACAGCTCCTATATTAGTGAAACAGGACGCTGTCCAAGAGAGGCAGCTGGGACCGACATGTTCATGGGCACAGGGGTCATCACTTTGTTATAGCCAGCACCAACCGTAAGATTAAAGCAAGACAAGGAAAGAAGGGAGGAGCAGGCGATGGGAACGGTGAGAAACAGCTTAGATTGTTGAAGAGGTCGCCACGAACCAGAAGCTCTTAGATTTTTCAAATCTTGAAAGTGTACCTTCAGTATGGTTTTTCAAGGTTTTTTTTTTTTTTTTGTGGGAGGCTGAGGATAGATCGTCATCTTAAATCTCCCCTCCCTCCATCTTCTGCAGCGGCAAAAACACACAAGGACTCGTGCAGTTAATGCCCAATCCCCGGTAGGTCACACTGCTCACTCTCTCCTCCTTCTCTTCCCTCGTCTCCTCTCTCTCTCCTCTCCTCTCTCTCCCTCTCTCATCTCTCTCTCTCTTCTCCTCTCTCTCCCTCCTCTTCTCTCACTATCCCCCTCTCTCTCTCCTCTCTCTCAGCCTCTCCCTCTCTATCTCTCTCCTCTCTCCTTCCGCCTCCTCCCCCCTCTCTCTCGCGTCCTCGCCGTCTCTCCCCCTCTCTCTCTCCCTCATCTCCTCTCCTCTCTCTCTCTTCTCTCTCCTCCTCTCTTCTCCTCCTCGTCCTCTTCTCCCGCTCCCACCTTCTCCCGTCCCCCTCTCCCTCCTCTCCCCCTCTCCGTCTCTCTCTCTCCTCTCGCTCTCTCTCCTCTCTTCTCCTCTCTCTCTCTCCTGCTCTCCTCTCTCCTCCTCCTCCCTCCTCTCCCCTCTCCTACTCCTCTCCTCTCCTCTCTCTCCTCCGTCTCTCTCCTCGTCCTCTCTCTCCACTGCCTCCCTCCTCCCCCCCCTCTCTTCTCTTCCCTCTCTCTCTCTCTCTCTCTCTCTCCCCTCTCTCTCGTCTCACTCCTCCCCTCTTCCTCTCTCTCTCTCTCTCTGTGCCCGCTCTCCTCTCCTGCCTCTCTCCCTCATCGCTCCTCCCCTCTCTCTCTCTTTCTCCTCTCATTTTACAGGATCTCTCTCTCTCCTCATCTTCTCCTCTCTCCCCTCTCCTCCTCCTCTCTCCCTCTCCTCTCCTCCTCTCTCCTCCTCCGCCCCTCCTCCCCCCTCTCTCTCCCTCCCTCTCTCCCTCTCCTCCTCCTCATCTCTCACCTCTATCTCTCCTCTCCCCTCCCTCCTCCTCTCTCCTCTCTCCTCCTCCTCCGCATCTCCTCCCTCTCTCTCTCCCTCTCCCTGCTCCCCTCTCTCTTCTCTCTCCTCTCTCCTCTCTCCTCTCTCTCTCTCGTCCTCCTCGTCTCTCTCCTCTCATCTCCCTCTCTCCTCTCCATCTCTCTCTCTCTCGTCTCTAGACATAAAACATTGTTTTGACTCCTACGGATTTTCAGAAGTGTGAATGAATGGAGGAGTCGGAGATGAAAAGGCTTTCTTATCAGTGTTTAGACAGAGAATGGTAGACTGTTTCAAACTGTTTTCAAACAGGACTGGCACGGTAAATCAGTAGGTAGTGATCTTTATAAACCGTCTACCGATCCTTTAAATCACTGCATCAACCTGAGAAATACTTACATGGTATCACAATTACAAAATTCGAAAGGGCATTAGCAAAAGTCAGGTTAGGTGTAAATGAGCTTCGACAAATAAAAAGTATACCGATACTACAGCAATAACCACCTGCCCTTTTTGCAGTGAAGAAGAAAACCGAAATACATTTCTTCTAAAATGTCCAAGTTACAAAAAATTACGAGAAAATATATATTCATACACTATAGCTTTCCCTGTCCAGTTAAAGGACACTATTGCAAAACGGAAAAAATGCTGTCATAATGAGAGATGTTGCTATGTTTGTCCATTACGCTTTACGTTTTAGAGAGGAAACAGTTGTAATGGAAATCTTATAAACCTAAGTTTGTTACTTTTATTATCGCCAAATAAGCATCCTTCTTTTTTTTTTTTTTTTGAAACTCTCTCCTCCTCTCGCTCTCTCCTCTCTGCAAACTACAGACCAATCTCAATCATTTCCACTATTTTCCAAACCTTTGGAAAAAACACATACACAAACACACATTACACCACCTAAATACATACCACTTTGCTTTTGCATCCAAGACAGTCGTCCCCCCGGTTTCGACACAACCATTCATGCCACTCAGCCTAATCAACCTGGTTGAATGACTGGCTAAATAGCATTAACAACAACAGATATTGTCGGTGTCCTATTCATTGATTTCAAAAAAGCATTTGATGTAATAGACCATAACCTTCTTTTTCTTAGAAAATTAAAATTGTATGGGCTTATCCCACAAAAACTCTTACGCTTTTTTTTCACTCATATCTCACAAATAGACAACAATGTGTGAAAATTTAATACAACTTACTCTTCATTTCAAACACACTTTCCTATGGGCGTCCCACAAGGCTCTATCCTGGGTCCCTTACTGTTCACAATTTACATCAATGATTTACCTCTCCATATCACATCCCACCTGTGAACTCTTTGCTGATGATACAACAATACATACAAATCATTCTTAAGCAAGAATCGTCACCAATGCAAAGCGGGATGTACAAGCGGGATCAGTCAGAACATAACACCATGCCAGTCAAGCCCTACTGGTGTGGGGAAAGGATCAATGCATGAATCAATAGTGTAGTACAGTTAATTGGGTGCTGGTAGACATGTAGATTGCAGACAGTTTCATCCCTCACGTGCTAGCCAAGGGTAGACATGGTCAGTCTCTGAACAAGAGGTGCAGGGCATCAACCCTGATCGAAGAAAAGAAAATGAAAAAAAGTAAGGAGGAGGCAGAGGTATAGAGAAAAACAAATGGGATAAATTTCGAGATAGTGTACATGGGTGGCAGGACAGGAAAGGAGGAGGAGGGGTTTTATGATGGATGGCTGCATATCCCATGCCTGAGTCTTCCTCTTGTGGACCAGCTGTGTGTGTGTGTGTGTGTGTGTTGTGTGTGTGGTGTGTGTGGTGTTGGTTTACGTGTAGTGTGTGTGTGTTTCGTTTCGTTTTTTATTTGTTTTGTTTTAGGTTTACTTGTTTTGTTCACTTGCACACACGTGTTCTACTCAACAGTTCAATTGTGCTCGGCTGTCTATTGTTGCTTTTTTATCTCCTCTCGCCTGTGTGTGTGTGTGTGTGTGTGTGTGTGTGGTGTGTTGTGTGTGTGTGCGTGTGGTGTGTGTGTGTGTGTGTTGTGTGTGTGTGTGTGTGTGTGTGTGTGGTGTGTGCGTGTGTGTGGTGTACGTGTGTGTGTGGTGGTGTGCGTGTGTGTGTGGTGTTGATGTGTGTGGTGTGTGTGTGTGTGTTGTGTGTGTTGTGTGTGTGTGTGTTTTGCGTGTGTGTGTGTGTGTGTGTGGTGTTTGTGTGATGTGGGTTGTGTGTGTGTGTTTACGTGTTTTTTTCACTTGCACATACCCTTGTACTCAAAATCTCAAATGTGCTCGGCTGGTCTATTGCTGCCGTTTTTTTGTTGTTTGTTTGACATATTACTCTCCTCTCCTTCGCTCTTCGTCTGTCAGACTGATAAATTACTTTCGACACAGTAAAAAAGGCGGAACATGAAGACACGGTGTTGAATTTCTGATCCTTGGTCTTTGTACTTTTGTTTTAAAAGTGGGCCTTGTCTGCAAGTCGAGAAGTCTGTAAGTAGTAGTAACAGTAAAAAGACAAATCGATGTAACGTCCCAAACCCAGAATAGTTAGCAGCTACCTGTGTCCTGCCGTGTTGGCCCAGTGTCGACTGCCTCAAAACTGTCGGCAGCGAGCTGATCACGGGCGCACGAGATTCTGTGTGCTGGCGTCCTTCAAATTCAGAACTGATGGTAAAAACAAATTTGCATTAATTTTATGCTTACCACAACTAGATTTGAAGAAACGAAGTAATCCTGTTACTCACTGTTACTCTCTTCAATCATATCTTTGGATAATGAGGAAAAAACTGGAACACACTGTCTTAATGTCTAATCCTACTAGGACAGATCAGGTCACAAAGTTTTTTCCTTGAAAAGATTGTGACTCCTAATCAGGGGTGGTGTTCCTTAAACTCTATAACTTTTATGTCAGAATTATTTTCTCGCCACACCACACTTTTAAAACTGGATGATAAGCAAGGCTGATTACCTTAAACAACTGCCGAAACTTTATTTGTTTTCCAGACTTGCAGCAATAAGATATACTAAATATTAAGTGGCTTTCCCAGGCTAAACCGCTTCTTCGGTGGTCACGCAGGGTTAGGTTGCTTCTCTGCTCTAGGGTCCGGCTCACCTACATACGACAACAGCGCGCATTCGCTGTGATAGACCGGGTGGCAGGCTACAAGACGAGGCACAGAGGGGGGCATTTGGCTTCGCATCCATGCTGTAATTATTGTTGTGTACTTCTCTACACAAGATTCTATAACCAAACCATTTACCAATACTTAACTTACGTTTCACAAAAAAAAAAAAAAAAATAAAAAAATCTACACTGCACTAATGAACCACCTCCCGCCCCAAATAGGCAAGCAGACAAAAGTTACAGAT
>JADBJO010014270.1:37500-48405 GCA_016801955.1 Conus betulinus | reverse complement strand
AATGATCGTCACCCAAAAGGTGGACTCCATGTGTGTGTGTGTGTGTGTGTGTGTGTGTGTGGTGTGTGTGTGTGTGTGTGGTGTGTGTGTATGTGTGTGTGTATGTGTGTTCGTGTGTGTGTGTGTGTGTGTGTGTGTGTGTGTGTATGTGTGTGTGTGTGGTGTGTGTGTGTGTGTGTGTGTGTGTGTGTGTGTGTGTGTGTTCGTGTGTGTGTGTGTTCGTGTGAGTGTGTGTGTGTGTGTGTGTGTGTGTGTGTGTGTGTGTGTGTGTGTGTTTCCTTTTCTACATATGAGTATATCTGCCGTTTTTTTTCTCTTTAATCAGACATAATAATCCAGGATAACCTCCACAGTCGGCTGAACTGCATATAAAATCAAAACAACCTGACGTTTGCCAAATTTTGAAAGACAGCTTAGGCCCTCTTTCTAGTCGCTTTCCGTATGAAACGCATAGAAGATTGATCCAAGTCATCAACAAACTGACAATAAAGTAGCAGAAAAGGTGACAGCGCTGTTCTGTATCCATGCTTTGACTGTGTGAACTGCATCATTCCTGGAATCCCAGCATTTTCCAGCAGCAATGGGTGATTTCTACAATCATTCCCTTTACTGCTATGAGTGTGTGTGTGTGTGTGTGTGTGTGTGTGTGTGTGTGTGTGTGTGTGTGTGTGTGTGTGTGTGCGCGCGCGCGCGTGTATGTGTGTGTGTGCGTGCATGCGTGCGTGTGTATGTGTGTGTGCTGTGCGTATGTGTGCGTGTGTGTGTGTGTGTGTGTGTGTGTGTGTGTGTGTGTGTGTGTGTGTGTGTGTGTGTGTGCGCGTGTGACAGACAGACAGACAGACAGAGAGAGAGAGAGACAATGACAATGACAATGACAATGACATCTTTAATGACAATAGCCTGATTAGCTCTAATGCCACGGAAGTGCGAAATACAGAAAATACGACAAATACGGCATATCATCAAACCAAGTAAATCCACTTTATCACAACCACTATGTGTCCGAAATTGGTCAACGTCAAATAATGAAACAAAACGACAAACATATTGAAACATATATCTAAGGACAAGTACACATTTTAAGAGGAAGCCTAATACCACACAGGGCTAGTATTTCCCACCCTATGTGTTCGATCAACCGACAAAAACACAAACACATAACTGATGACAACATCGATATCTCTTATATCTTAAGTGACTCGTAAAACCTAATGACGTAAAACTGTCTTAGATTAGGCCTAATTCAAAATAGAAAGTCTTTTCTGCCTTAGGTTTATATGCGTCGTTAATGAACTTAGCAAGCAATTTAATAGTATCCTCATTTTCCGTTGACAGAATATCAACAAGATCATGTCTCATCACATCACGATTACTAATAAATCACATGTCATACGTAAACCATCATATTCCTTACATGCGAACAAAAAATGTGCTTCATCCTCCCGTCTGCACACAATGGACATACAGCATTTTCAGGAACATCTTTTAAATACCAGCTTCTATTCATAAACAGTCCCTAACGTTCTCATTCTAAATCTTGCTAAGTATCCCCGGTGCCATTTATTTGTTATAATGTTTAGGTATTTTCAGGCTGAAAGAAATCTTTAAATGAATTATACCAGGCGTATTTACTATTTCCTGTTATATGTGAGTGCCAGTTTTGTTGATAACAATCAATGAGTCGCTGTTTAAATTCATACAAAAATAGTTTTTCATTTTCCACCCCTTGCATCAACCAAATTATGCCAAATCCATCCATTTTCGGTTAATGCTCTTTTGATATCTGATGCCCAATTATGATGTCTGTTTTTCATGTTGTCTAAGGAGCATTTCATACGCCTGTTTACATATACGAGTTACTGGTAACCGGGTTAGTTTTAGCCAGTATCTCAGACATTTAACGTAGGTTCTTATAAGTAACGGGTATCTACCTGATTCACCGTACGACATTTTGTTTGAAGAATGTAAAGGTATGTTTAAACATCTCTTAATGGCATAAATGTGAACATTTTCCATATGTTTGTTTTCCTTTAATCCCCAAATTTCAGCGCCATACATCAGCATCGGTTCAATCTGAGAATCAAATAATTTCCAAAAAAAAAAATAATATCAGTGGATCCAAGTCTTCTCAAAGCACGAAGAATTTCAATTACCCCTTTTTTTCCCTTTCCGGGCTGTTTCTGACCATCCTGCTGTCAAACTTAATTTTGTGGTGAAAATCATGCCCAAGTATTTATATTGGTTTGTAACTCTGACCTCATCTTTACCGTACCACCATACTTCGTTTGCAGATAGATACCCTCCTTTGCGGAAAACGATTATGTTAGTTTTGTCTAAATTTACTGTTAATTGCAATCGATCTGCTTCAGATTTGAGGACATTAAGTTGGTTTTGGAGTCCTATTGGAGTATCTGAAAACAAAATAACATCATCGGCGAATAGTAATAAGAATATTTCAACTGCTCCTGGAAGTAGCTGTATGCCATGTCTTCCACTAGACAACTCTATAGCAAGTTCATTGATAAAAAAAGAGAACATTGTGGACTTAATATGCAGCCTTGTTTTACACCTCTTGGACAAGAGAAATATTGGAATACAGACATTTGTCGCGAACACAAGCCAAAACTGTATCATATATTCCTCTTAAAGCCTTGTACAATTTACCGTCAACACCAGATTTTCTTAATATATTCCATAATATATTTCTATTGACGGAATCAAACGCCTTACGAAAATCAACAAATGCTACATACAGTTTTGAATTTCTTGAAAGATAACGCTGGACTACTGAATACAATGTGAAAATATGATCGATTGTACTATAATCCCTTCTGAAACCTGCTTGTTGTTCAATAATTTTTTTCCTCCCTCTCTGCCCATTGCGTTAATCTTTTATTCAAGATGTTAGTATAAATTTTACCCAGTACACTTGATAACGATACCCCTCTATAATTATCTGGAATATTTATGTTTCCCTTTTTAAACAAAGGTACGATTATTGATTTTGACCACTCAGTTGGGAAAATTCCACTATGGAAGAGTCTGTTTAAACAAATTGACAAGAAATTCTATCAGATTATTAGAATTTTTCAACATCTCATTGATTATACGGTCTGGGCCTGCGCTTTTACCACGTTTTTTTAAACTTTTAATACTGTCCTTTACCTCTCTTGTAGTTATTGGATCATTAAATAAAGGTTCTTGAGAATATTCGTCCTCTACATCAATATGTCCTGAGAATCAGAATTATCAAATGAGTTAAAAACATTCTGAAAATGATCGTGCCACTGCTCAAACCGATATTTGATTGTAGATAAAAGTTTTTTTTTGCTTATTGATCTTATTGTTGACCAAAACAATTTTGGGTTGTTAACAGATGCTTTCAGTTTTTCTAATCTATCAAAATCAAATTCTTCTTTTTTTATCTTTTTTAATTTATTATAATCTGTTCTAGCCTTTACGTAACTTTGTCTTCGTTCAATAAGGTTTGTTTTAGAGCGTCTATAACTTCTGAGGAGGCCCTTGACTTGTTTTTTCATTCTTTCACAATTCCAATCAAACCAATCATTAACTTTTTTTGTATACCTCCCAACCACACGAACCATACACGCAGCAGCTCCATATAACGCATTCGAAAAAAGATTAACACATTCATTTACATCAAAATCTAAAAGATTGTTTGCTCGTTCGATGCTCTCTTTAAAACGTATTAGATTCCAGTTCCTCTCTATATATCTGTGCATTTTCCTCACACCACACAACTTTTTCCTCGCCACGCACTGTTGTCTCTCTTTCCACAACACTCTCTCTCCTTCTTTCTCCCATCGCATTTCAACAGGCAAGTGCCAAGAATACAATTGTTCATTAATAAGCATGTCACAGTAACCATGTAGTTCCTCAGACACAATAAAATAATCAATGGTACTGCTTCCGTGTGGTGAAATATATGTAAAATCGCCATGTGAATCCCCTTGACAGCAACCATTTAATATTATGAAACCAGACATGAAACAAAAGTCCAACAGTGATTTACCAATTCATTAATAGTTTTATCTTTAGAACATCGTAGGAACTTTTCTTCTTCATCACCATCCAGGTTTTCATTAGGGTGTAAATAATCAGTCATATTTTCAATTTTCGGTTGTTCACATCCTATCCTAGAATTAAGATCGCCACAGAAAATAACATACATATCTTCCTTTTCGAGCAAGTCTGACAGGTGTTCTTCAAAAATAAGAATGCATTTTTTCATTTCAAAGTTATTATAATAAGGACTACCTTCAGGGGGACATAACCAGCAATGAATAAAACTTTTTTTTTCCATATCAAATAAACATTTATCCAATTTCAAAACAATCAAATTATCGCACTTTACTCTAACTTGTATAACAAACTGAGAAATGCAATTTTTTACCCACACCAAAACTCCACCTGAATTTCTTCCATGTGCAGATAGTTTCGTTGCAGGCGCATCATATTTTGCATGATCTTGAAACATATTACAGAAATCATATGTACCAACAAAAGTCTCAGTCAAGCACACGATATCAAATTCACGAACATAATTAATAAAAGATAAATCATTAATTTTACTCAAAAGGCCCTCGATGTTATAACACAGAAACGATAATCGCGTCGCCGGTTGATCATGCTTGTCCTATTTGTCACTGGAGCGTGACCCAGATCGCAACGCTCGCCTATCGTCGCTGTCACTACCAGTGGCCGCAGGAAATGTGTGAGCGTTCACTGACAGGTAACCTTTCAACTCTGTCTGCTGTCTGTCTTTACTACGGGCTGCACGTGTTGCCCCCCTCCCTCTATTTCCCCCTCCCCCACACGCCTGTGCTGTCCCTCACCACGCGAAGCCGAGGTCGAGTTCATCCCACCAATCTCCCCCTCTGTCCTTCCCCTTTTTGCTGTGAGAAGAACTGGCTGGGTGGGTGTTGTCCGGGGTCACATGACGCGAGGTTTCCCCACTGCTAATAATAGCGGGAGTTTGTTGATGTGTTACTGGCGTTGTTGGCGTGTTGCCCCTCTCTGCCCCTTGCGTTCCTTCCATCGGTCCGTGTGGGGTGTCGTGCGGGTGTGGGTCTGTCATCCGTGCCCGATCCGTGCCTGGTGCCTGATCGTTTCTGAAAGATCGTTTGGGCCCGATCGTCATTACACCTCGCACAAAATAAGCAGAGAGTCCATCCCTTTTTGCCTGTGAAACCATGGCCGCCTGACGTCTGGTAAGATCGTTTGCGATCCGGACACCTTGGGCCTGCAGCTGATCACGACAGTCTTTATTCTTCAACAGTTCCATCTTGTCCCTCCAGTTTCTGAGTTTGATGATCATGGGTTTGGGATCACCTTGTCCTATCCGATGGGCTCTGACAATATCGTCTTCAGACCATTTCTTTGGGCCATCAACGCTATTCAGTACATGCACAACAGCTGCAGCACACTCATCGTAGCTTTTTCTCTCGCCGCCTGTTGAGGGATGCCAAACAGTCGGAGATTATCCCTGCGGGAAAATTCTTCCAAGCGGTCTATTTCAGCATTCATGTGACTGATTTCAGTTCGAAAATTTTCAACAGACTCCGATAGTACCTGTGTCTCTTCTTTCTGTTTACGTGTGGCCGAGTACAGTTCTGTGACGTCATCATTTATCTGGGAGACAGTGTTTGACAGATAGGTGTTGTTTTCTTCCCAGCCTATTGCAACGTTCATTGATTTCGTTACATTTCACATTCACTCTTTCCAGCTCAGACTTGATGGCAGACAGATCACCTCGAATCACGCTGAATTCCTGGCTGTGCTGCTGCCCCTGCTCTCTATAGCGTGGAGGATTTGTTTCAGTGCATCGTTTGAGATGTGTGAGTCACACGTGGGTTGTGTGGAATCGCCAGAGGTAGCCAACTTGTCGCTCTTTGTCGTGTCATGATCATGATCAGTGGGCCCGGGGTTCGATTCTATATCGTGTGATAACAGCAAACGACGCAGTGATAACGTGGCATACAAAACACACAATAAAGCCAGCGCCTGACTGTGCACCGGCGGCATGTGTGTGGCACAGTGTGTAGGGCTATCAACACTGCACTCTCCATTCACACATACGGTCGTCACGCTTGAAAGGTAGTTTGCAAACACTTCTGAGGACTGTGTGTGAAAAACATCTTGACTAGTCACAAGCTGAGCATTTGCTGACAGACAGTTCAGAAAAGAGAGCACAAATAGCAACACGGTGAATGAACACAAACACATCCGCCACTGTTATGACAGCCCTCGTTTTCGTTTACATGGCTGACTTTGTTTACTTTCTGCACTCTGCTCACTGACCTGACAAAAACACCAATTCTGTTTCTCCACAGCTCCAAGTCTATCATTTCAGTATACCCCTCGTCTTCACGGTATCTAAACGAATGTCACTGCAACGAAAATGTCTCACACTTAGAGAGACGTCGGGGGATTTTATAATTCAGTTGTTACTAATAAATAAAAAATTTGGGGGCAATTCTGCGAACTTGCACGTGCGCGCGCGCGCGCGCGCACACACACACACACACACACACTTAATAACAGCAGAAAGAAACTCGTGGAGAGCGTGGCAGCAGAGAGTCCTCAGAAGAGAAGCGCCCTTCAAGCAAGTGTTTCGGCACTTATCTCCTGACACTCCAGTGGGTTGGGCCACACCCGGGTCATGACTCCGGATGTCTCTCTGCTGCCCCTTTTTTTTCCCATCTTGGGATAAGCCATGGCTGGGATTCGAACTCATGACCCTCTGGACATGCTCATTTCCACTTAATGACTCGCGCACTAACCACTGAGCCACTGGGACACCTGATATTTGTAGGAAAGTTAAGCCTTATGAAGTTCACTTTTGTTCCTCCTTGACCAGATCCAACTTGAACACCTCTCTGCTGCTTCTGCCATTGCTTTCAGGGCTCTGGTTTTTTCCCCTCCCTGCAACTGAGAGCTGTTTCATGAGGTTGAATGCAGACGTTCCTACAAACCCCCTAGCTCCAATTTCTGCAGTGAGGACTTTGACCTGATAGCCTTCTCTCCTCAGGCTGTTTGCCAGATCAGCATATTTTTCAGTCTTGTAGATTTGAGCTGCCTCCATTCTGTTCTCATATGGCACTGTGAGATCGATCATGATCAGCGGCTTGGTTGACTGAGAGTGGACTACTATGTCTGGTCTCATGCCACTCTTGCTGATGATCTCTGGCTGACTCTTCCATTCTGGGAGGCCTGCAGTGCACTCCCAGTCATCTGCCCCGTCCAGCAGACTCTGCCTGCATGTTCCGAGTGGCACTGTTGTTCTTGGCCATGATTCGCTGCCTCCTGCCGTGAAGAATGTTGCGGATGCTTTTGGAGTCCTGATTTTCCCTTTTGTGGTGTTGGTACTAGCTCAGACTACTTGTACAATCTCTTTGAGCACTTGGTTTGTGCCTCCATGCGTACCTTCCTTGAACCGGGGCTACTTTACATGAGCTTAGGACATGCTCCACTGTTTGTTTTTCATGGCAGAGGGGGCATGGAGGATCCTCTGTTTTTCCCCCACTTCACCAGGTTTGCATTTGAGGGTAGAAGGTCATATGTAGATCTGAGAATGAAGCTGATCCTGAGAGGGGCCATGTGCCAAATGTTATTCCAAGTGAGACTTCTTTCGAGTGCATTCTCACACGTTGTCCATTGCCCTTGCTGGCTCTGCTGGGCTGCTTTTTGGAGTCGTTTTTGGGTCTTCGTCTTCAATAACATGTGATATGACAAAGAATCAGACTCCTGCTCTTTGGAAACAATTACGCGGACATCGAACGCTGACAGAGGTGAACGACAAGAGCGGATTCTAATTTCTCCTTGAAACAGATCCGCACAAAGAAAAGGCCCGTTCAAGTCACAAGCTTAAAGTATTTACATCAAGCAGAAGAGCCGCTAAAAACATCTTCATAGGCCCGTTTCAACGGTCCCAACATGAAAACGTGTCCTTCAATTCCAACAAAATCAATGAATCACTCTCCAAAGACTCAAGCCCTAATTACTTAGGCTTCAAGAAACAGAACTTAAGAAAATCATGGCGTAGCACAGCCAAACGAGGAAACATAGAATTTCCTATGAAGTTCGGGAATCATAATTTGTCGTATAACTAAGCAGAAGATCATGAAACTCTTTCATTAACGTTCGGGAACCATATAGCATTTTAATGCTTGCAATATTCAAGAAATGTTAAAACCATGACGTTGTAAAACCTATCAGAATATATGGAGCATATTAGCAGCAATTTCTAGAACGCTATAGAACCTTTATGTAATTTTGTGATTTGGGACCGTGAAAACTCCAGAAATATTGCATAGTTTGCTGATATGTCATCTTATTAACTAGCATCAAGTAGAACAATTCTTGAAACATCTAATGCAAATTCTGAGCAAACAAGAAATACAGGCAAAGTGGGTCTGTTCTGGACAGCTCGCCCCATTTTGAACAGATCCGATGATTTGTTTAATAAAAAAAAAAGTCATATTCCATAACACTCAAAAGATTCACAATGACAACGGATCAGAGATCAATGAAAGTATCACTTGTTTGGTTCCACGGAACGGCTCATACAGTCAGCACCAACACTGTCACTCACCACCATGGATTCTATTTTCATATCGTCATTCGGCTAATATACTGCCCATCGCATCAATCTCCCATTGACGACATAGGCTCAGTTCAAATAAGTGAGTAGGCGATGGGCCAACTGCAATACAAACTTCACTCCTGTGCAAAGTCTTCGTCTTCAAGACATAAGGCCCTTCAGTCCATCACTACTTAAACATGAACAATATGTGAAGGATTAATCAGTGTAATCTACATGGATCATGAGCTTTTATAATAATAATAATAAGTACAAAGCTTGATAACTGTACATGCAAACATATAAGAATGTATAGATGCACGTGGTGTGCATATGTATGTGTACTACACGTGCGCGCATTTTTCAATGTATGTGCTTATACGTGTTTGAGTGTATATTTATGTACGTCCATGTGTGTGCATATGTATATACTCATTCTGTGTAGATATTTTGTAGGGCTCTTTTTATTAGTACGTCTGGAATGGTTTTGTACATCAAACTTTGAAAATTTGGTTCACGATACGGTTGTGGTACTTACATGAAAAACTGCTCTTTGCTCGGGGAAACACAAAGCCTTATTCTTGTTAATATTTTCTTAAATTAGAATTTTTATTCTCATATATATATATATATATATATATATATATATATATATATATATATATACACTGCGGAATATCACGCAATTGTCTAAATGATGAGTAGAAAGTGTATTTTTCTTTACCCCTTAAGTTAGAGTCTAGTTCTATCAAATGACAATTAAGCAGTTTTTGTTTAAAAGCAGAAAGGAAAGATTCAGTATCGCCTACTTCGTGATTGTCGAAAACGGAGCTGAAACCATATTTAGATAACGTATCGCTAAGCTTAGTGACCCAGTCTTTTTCCCATTGGAATGAAGTGTATACAACATATTATAAGCTTTCTTTGGTATACGGTGTTCATACATCACGGCACGTTTTAACGAGTACTTTATACATTTAGTGTAGGTTTGCAGATACAATGGATGCCTGTTGCTTTCGCAATATATAAGAGTATTGGGTGTCTGTATAGTAACATTAAAAAGACGTTTAATAGAAAATAGATATACTCTTTCAATAGCTGTAAGGTCTGCAGAAAGACCCCACATTTCTGCTTCATAAGTTAGAATGGATTGAACGTGACAGTCAAACATTTGGAAGAAAAGCTTAGAGTTATTTTCTCCTAGAGACCATAAGAATCTTAGAATACCAAAGATGGTTTTCTTAGCTTTCATTGCCATATCTTTTAATGAGTATGAGATGGTTAAACCTGTTGAAAAAATTACTCCTAAATACTTATATTCATTTACAACCTCAAGCCGTTTACCATCAGAAGACCACTTTTTCTTTGATGAAATAAAGCCCCCATTTCTAAATATAATTATTTTAGACTTATCAACATTTACATTTAGTTTAAGTCTTTTGGCCGAGTTGTTCAGAATATCTAGTTGACGTTGAAGACCTACTACCGAGTAAGAGAGAAGAACAACATCATCGGCGAAAAGTAAGATTAAAATTTGAGAGAGAGAGAGAGAGAGAGAGAGAGAGAGAGAGAGAGAGAGAGAGAGAGAGAGAGAGAGAGAGAGAGAGAGAGGGGGGAGGGAGGGGCCTATTCCAAAGCATCTGCTGAAAAACATTGAGAACACGAAAGCAGGGTTAGCGGGTAGCGCTGCAGCAACACGATGAGAGCCGCCGATTTGTCGCACACGCCGATTTGTCGCACGTGCGACAAATCAGCGGAAAAACGGGGTGTGCTGAACCGCGATTTGTCGCATAAGCCGATTTGTCGTACATGCGACAAATCGGCGGTTCAGCCTCACGCTGCTTTGTTGCACATGTATAGGTGTGTGTGTGTGTGTGTGTGTGTGTGTGTGTGTGTGTATGTGTGTGTGTGTGTGTGTGTGTGTGTGTGTGTGTGTGTGTGTGTCTGTGTGGTGAATGGGATAGAGAGATGAAGAGAGAGAGAGAGAGAGAGAGAGAGAGAGAGAGAGAGAGAGAGAGAGAGAGAGAGAGAGAGAGAGAGAGAGAGAGAGACATGAAAAATGAAATGAAAAATGAAACGAAATGAAACGAAATGAAATGAAATGAAAAATATTTTAATTAATTTGCAAAAATAGCAAATAGCTTTCAGGAGACCGTGGGAACCTATAGTACATTAGGCGCCACGTATCTCTCTCTCTCTCTCTCTCTCTCTCTCTCTCTCTCTCTCTCTCTCTCTCTCTCTCTCTCTCTCTCTCTCTCTCTTCTCTCTTCTCTCTCTCTCTCTCTCACACACATATACACACT